>JBAGKK010009086.1:0-12171 GCA_037177015.1 Euceroptres primus | reverse complement strand
GTCTCTTATATAACACTATAATTTCACAAAGTTTACTCTAAATCGATTGACCACTTGCAGATCCTGATATTCCTGACAAATACTGACCCTATTAAAATCGAATGAAATTAATCTAAAGGAGTACTATAATCTCATTAGAGTTCGATTTGCGCTATTGTATTATATATCTTTTGAAATTGCAGAATAGGCGAATTCGTCAATTTTAATATATCCAGTGCTTTAATTTTAAACTGAGAGAAAATCAAGATAATATCTGGTCTGAAATTCTTCTTTTTACGCAAACCAATATTTTATCAATGTTCACACATCGTTCGCCAAAAACCATTTGAGGAATTTAAATGCTTTTTTCCTTTGCTCTTCAATCATTCAACGATATCTCAAGGTCTTCTGTAAATTAGCTCTCCAATTTCCTGGCATTTTCCATACTTCCCTTTTTCTCTAATCTCACTTTGTCACATGTGATTGAAACTCCACAAACAATATTACACGACTACGTGTTTCTAAATAGAAGATTTGAATTCAAATGCTTCAAGATCATGTTCTAGATTCGTTCAGGGTTCAACTTTAAATGATGTATTATTTGATTATTTGAATGATCAAAGTGTATGTTATTAGTTAACGTGAGTGTTTTTATTCTTAGATCTTATTAAAATTCATAATTAAATAGGGATCACAGTGGCGCCCTGGCAAGAAGGCTTGAATAGAAAAGAAATAAACATTTCCAACTCCAATGCCGAAATGGCCATTTTTCAATTCCAATCAATCCCTGGTTCTGCACTGGAGTTATTCAATACACATAAAAGGAATAGGCTACCTCTTGAATCCAATTCCTTTTTATACCCATGAAGCGATAAAAAATATTTGAATATTTTTGAATTTCGTATAAAAAGAAATAAAATAACATGTCAGATTTTTAGTATATACAGTGTAGACACGTGGCGGCTTACATACATTGAATCACATGCAAATGTAAGGAGTGAAAACACTCTGAAGGCTCAAAAACACCTGTACAAGGACTTTTCGCGTGCATCGGTGTATGTCGGATAGCATTTTTCTCCATATATGCAAGTCATTACGTCTCCAGTTATTTAATGTTTTTCGGTAAACTACGGAGTAAAATACTTCGAAAGATACTGTACTAATCATTTTCAGCTATTACTCAGATAGCACAACAGTTTGCAGCAAGTTTGCCAAAACCTTGCAACGCAAGGTTCGGAAACAGGCTGCGCAAGGTTAAGGCAAGCTTACCGCAAATAAAAAAAATGTCTGCCGAGCGACAACATTGCAAATCAAGATTGAGAGAAGCTTGCCTGGGGAAGCTTCCTGAAAGCTTCACCAGCAATATTCACGGAAAATAAATTATGGAAAACTTGAAAGTTTTGTTTTTGATTTTTTTTTAAATACAAAAAATAAAAGGCTTTTGTACATCCATCTAGCGGCATTCTGGAGTTAAAGCTTGCTATGTAATGTTTCCCCAAACTTGTCTTACAATGTTGCCACAAGGCGAACATTTTATTATTTCCAGAAAGCTTGTCTAAGCCTTACGACACAAGTTTCCGAACCTTGGATTGCAAGGTTTGGGCAAGCTTGCCACACACTGTAGTACTATCTGGGTAGGAATGATTTACTCTCAAATAGTTCTTGTGAAAAAGTAATTTAAAACATTTGATATTTAAAATATTTCATAAAATATTTGATAAAATATTTCTTAGTCATATTTCTTCAGGGAAATCTTCAGACTAAAACGACTATTTATATAATCATGTGATGCACTTTTATGCTGAAATCTATCACTTTTTGGATTGGATATGGCTCGTTTTGAATTCCTCGAGGGGTTAATTACTTGGATTTTTCGTGTACACCAGATTGTAACATAAGATTGAAAAATGGCACGAAAATGCAAGAGATTGCAAGATAGCCAAAGATTGCTAAAGATTGCAGAAGATTGTAATATTGCTAAAGATTGCAAAAGATTGCATAAGATTGCATGAGATAGCATGAGATTGCATGTGAATACAAGAGATTGCAAGATTTCCAAAGATTGCTAAAGATTGCAGGAGATTGCATGAGATTGCTAAACATTGCAAAAGTTTTCAAAAAGATTGACGAAGATTGCGTGAGATTGCATGAGATTGCACAAGATTGCATGAGATTGCAAGTTTGCCAAGGATTGCTCGAGATTGCAAAAGATTGCATTAGATTGCATAAGATTGCACGAGATTGCATGAGATCGGAAGAGATTGCAAGATTTCCAAAGATTTTTAGATTGTTAAAGATGCCAAGGTTGCTAAATATTGCATGAGATGTAAAAGATTGCATGAGATTGCAAAAGATTGCATGAGATTGCAAAAGATTGCATGAGATTGCATGAGATTGTAAAAGATTGCATGAGATTTCCTGAGATATTGTACAAGATTACACTAGATTGCAAGATTGCATAAGATTACATGCAAAGTGTACACCAGATTGCACGAATAATTAACCCTTCAGAATTCCTTTAAAAGGATTTGAAATCGACTGCAAAAGCAGGGATTGAAAAGAATTGGAAATTTTTAATTCTTTTTAAATACAGGGATTTCAGGAGATTTTGATAATAATAGAGGTAAAAAGAGGAATAGAGAACTGATCTATATAAGCTAATCTACATAATCTACTATATAATGATCTACCTAATCCCTATAATTAGTTCAAATGTGAAAAATGTTATTTTTCACAGGCGATTTTTACAATAAAGTTATAATAAACTCCTCCCTGTAACTTGTTAATCATTTATAACCTATTACGAAATACCATTAAGAAAAGTCTCACTTTTAAATTCACTTTGTGAAGCTTAAATGTGAGTCCAACATAATTACAGCCTTGATTTTAAATTTCAACAAGTGTTCTTGAAGGAAGCAGGACCTTTTACACGTCACATTGAAATTAACAGAGTTCCTCTTGAGTAAATTCCAAGCAAGAAGTTGACGATAGAATATAAATAAATAAAAAAATTAATGAAAAATGCAATTAAAACTTTAAAGATTTCTCGCTTTTTATTTTCATGAGTAGGTGCATGATTATATCACTATGTATTAGTATTTTTAAACAGCAGGAAATGGATGGACAAAGTGAAAAAACTGTAGTAGGATTTTGCGAAAGCGGAAAAGTGTTCTTATCCTTATTCAAAATAATATACTCGCACTACAGTTCGTGAGATAGAAAACAGTTTTCTAAGTGAAATATACAACTTTATTAAAGTAAAGAATAATAATTATAATATAAAATCTCTCAATGAAAGGAAAAAAAATTTAATTTCAATAAATATATTGAAATAAAATTTTAACTTGTCAGGATTTAATTTCATTAAATATATTGAAGATAAAAAAGTTTAACTTTGCACGATTGATCAATAATTTGATGTAAATAATCCTGTCAAGTTAAAATTTTTTGCAGTAGGTATATTTATTGAAATTAAATTTTTCTTCCTTCCATTAAGAGTATGTGATACATAATGATGTCACGAATTCTTTTATTTATTCAGCGGCTTTATTAAGAGAGAAATACAAATATAATACTGAAATTTTGAGAAATAATATATAATATATTTAGGCATTGAAGTCTGATGCATTTCAGTTTTGATTAAAAAAAAAAGAATATTTTTCAAAACTAATTCTTTTTTCGAAATAAAAACTGAAACGCACCAGACATCAATTCCGTAATCAATTCCGTAATATATTTCTTAACATTTCCTAGAATTTCAGCCTTATATTTGCATTTTTCTTTAAACAAACTCATGTGAATATAAATAAAAAGTCGGTCGGTAATTCAAGACGTCATTATGTATCACAGACCCTTAAGAGATTTTATTTTATAATTATTCTTTATTTGAAAAAAGCTGTATGTTTCACTTGACAAACTAATTTTTATCTCACGAATTGTAGTGCACGAATTTTTTTGAACTTGGCCAACTTTTTGCATGTACCATGTTTTTGTTAGGATTTCACAATTTTTTGTATCTTTTAATAATAATTTAACTTGAATATGTAACTTTCAATACGTTCATTAATTACAGAAATATTGATTATTTTATCAAAATCTGTTGTATTTTTTATCAAATTGTAAATATATTTTAAAATAATGAACATATTGAAAGATTTTTAATAGTGGATCAAGAATATGATGTTGCAGATATACCATCCAATTTTCATACAAATCGGTTTAATAGTCTAGACTCTAGCGGTGAGCAAATACTTAAAAATGTAATTTTTTGAATAAAATATTTAAAATTTCTGAAATTATTTGACGGATTAAAAATTCCTGTAAAGTGTACGTAAAAAATGATGCTATTAATTTATTCAGTAAGCTAGAAGTCCGTAGCTTCAAAATTTTAAGACTTTTACTCTGTAAAAAATTAGAACTTTATATCTTTGCTCACAGCTACAGCCATAGTCTACTCGTCTGATTTACATGAATATTGGATGGTATATGCGCCAATGACATATCCTTGATTTCTTTTTAAGGATTTTTCAATATATTCATTATTTATAGAGATATTGATTATTTTGTGAAAATATTTTTTCAATTTTTTATAAAATCGTAAATATCTCTGTAAATAATGAATATATTGAAAAATCCTTCAAGATAAATGAATATTATGATATTGCACATACACAATTCAATTTTCATGCAAATCGGCCAGAAAGAATAGGCTATATAAGGGATCAAAGATTTGAAATGCTAATTTTTTACGGTTTCCATGAGTGAAAGTTTTATAACTTTGAAACTGCGGACTTCCAAAGAGAGTGAAACTTATTTTTTTAGTACTTGGCGGCGACTTGCTACCGCGAATCTTTATTATCTAAAAATATGTTCTTTTAATTTTTATAAAATCATAAATAGGGTAGTCGGTACAATTGTTGAACACCCCCAATGATTGGCCTTTTCCTTAAAATATACTTGATAAAGAAATATTTTCAAATAAAGTTACTAATAAATAGTGCAATATTGTTATCGCTACACTCTGCACTATTTATTAGTAGTTTTATTAACGTGTATTTCTTAATAAATGTACAGATTGAAGGTGGCCAATCATTGTTTAAGGGGGCTAATCATTGTACCGATTACCCTATCTCTGAAAATAATAAAGATAGAAATAAATAATTAAAAAATGATGAAGAATATGACATTGCGCATATAGGGGGCAAAGATTTGAAATGCTAATTCTGGGTAGCAAAATCCTAACTTCAAAATTCCATGACTTTTTTAAAATCAATTTTTCATTTTCCCTGGCCGTTATCTGCCGTTATAATTATAATTATAATTATATAATACAGGGATCACAGTGGTTCAGTACTTCAATTTTAGGTAAAATAGGGGATTTCTTTTCAAAAGAGGATTTTTAAAAAAGGGAGAAGTTTCTTTTATAAATACCAAGGAAGCTGCAATTCTCCAGAATCTTAAGAAATCTTAGATTCCTGTCTAGAATCTAATAAAACTCCTCAAATTTCTAAACTTTCAGAATCTGTGAAATGAAATTAAATAAAAGGATTTTTCGAAAATCCTTCATGACTTTTGGACTTTTCAACAAACTTTTCAAATCTAGAATATTTTTAATTTTCCTTAAACTTGTAGATTCCTTAAATATTTTGAAATCCAAAATACAATCCACGCTACAATCTAGATTGTAGCGTTTTAGAATCTACAATCTAGATTTGAGCGGTTTAGAATCTCCCAGAGATTTCTTCCATAAACTTCTAAAATCTTCTAGTCTCTTCCAGACTTTTTTTTGCAGACTCAAGAAGTCTACAGAATTCTAGGAAGATTCTGAAAACAGTCTAGAAGATTCTTCAAGATAATTAGAGACTTTTGTAGACTGGAGAGTGTCCTAATTCTAAAGGATTCTGCAGAATTCTGGAAATTCTAATGCAGTTCAAAATAATGTGCTTGAAGTTCTGAAAGTTCAAATGAACGAAACTTTTATTTGATTTCCTTTTAAACTCTTTTTTCTAAAATATTGGTTTATTAATATACAAACTAATGTCATGATAAAGCAGCTCATGATATTACTCTTTATTTTGTAGATTGAAGGATATTTCTAGATAAATTTGCGTTAAAAAGAAAAGTTCGTTCACATGCACGTTCAGAACTTCAGGTACATTTTAGAATATTCTTGAGGATTGTAGAAGATCTTAGATCATGGAAGAGTTCAGAAGATTTTAGACGATTTTAGACAATTTAAGAAGTTTCTGGGACATTTTAGTATATTTTATAGAATATTAAAGAATTTTTAAGAATTCTTTAAGATTGTATAAGATTATTATAGGAGAACCCAGAAAATTCGAAAAGATTATGGAAAAATCCAGAAGAAACTAAATGCTTGTAGATTTTAAAACAGTCTCGAATATTTTGGAGAATTTTTACAGATTTCAGATAAGTTTTGAAGATTCTATTTCCGTAATGTTTTATAGACTTTGAAAGATTCTAAAAGACTCTGTAGAAAATTCTAGAAGGTTACGAAAGTATTCAAAAAAATTTAGAAGAATCTGAAAGAGTTTAGTAAATGTTGTAGAATATTGAAGAATTTTGGAATATTATTTTATAAAATGTAGGAGAAGCAAGAAGATTCTAATTTTGGAATATTATTTTATAAATTGTAGGAGAAGCAAGAAGATTCTAGAATAATCTCAAATATTTTGGAGAATTTTTACGGATTTTAAATCAATTTGGAAGATTCTGAAAGATCTTAAGAGATATTAGGAGACTTTCGTAGATTTTGAAAATATGGATATTATGGGAAACTTAGGAAAACATTAAAAGAGTTTTTAAATGTCACAAGTTTCTGTTTCTCATAATTCTTGGAAAATTATTTGGAACTTTGAATATAAAAAGGGGAAAAGGGGGGAAAGGAATGAAACTCTAACAAAAAGTGATTTTAGGAGATTTTGAGAATAATAGGGGAAAGAATAACAGGTAAAAAATTTTAAATACATTTTAATATTTTATTGAATTTCATTAATACAGTTTTTTTCAGATTTTTGAGATGTTCTTTTGGTTAATTCCCCGTAATTCATCTTGGAAAGAATTTCATTGAAATTAAATTAATTAATTATCAAATTAAAAAAATGTTAACTATAAAACGAAAACATAATTTTTCAGTGAGGTTGATTAAAAACAAAAAAAATGAATATACTTTTTATTTTCAGATATTAATTTCACGCTGGCGTATAATTTAAACTCATCAGGGTCGGCGGAACAAATTTTTTCGGGGTGTAGAATTTACTGGCAGCCGAGGGGGAGGGGGAGTGGAGTTAGAGGGATAAAAAATTAATTTTTCTTATATTTTATCAAGAATTCTGCAGTGTTGCACGTTACCATTCGCAATCCATTCTTTTAAAATGTAAGACAAATTTTATATCAAAGTCTTAAAAAGTTAAAGAGCCGTCAAAATTCGGGGTGTGGAGTTCCACACGGGTCAAAATCCGGGGAGTGGATTGTTCCACACAATCTATACGGTTCGCGCTGGCCCTGAAACTCATATGAGCTTATATTATAGCTCGCATTAAGGATCGCATGAGCTCATATTAGGGATCATATAAACTTATATTAGAGCTCATATAAGCTCACATTAAGGCTGATGTGAGTTTATAGTTATTAAAGTTTATATTATGGGCCTAAATATGAGTCCACATAGGCTTATATTAGAGCCCATATAAGCTCATATGAACTTTGATATGAGCCCTCATATGAGCTTATATTAGAGCTCATATAAGTTCATATTAGAGTTCATATAATCTCATATTAGGGCTCACATAAGCTCATATTATGGCTCATATGAGCTCATATTAGGGCTCACATAAGCTCATATAAAGTCATATAAAGGCTCATATGAGCTCATATTAGGACTCATATAAGCTCATATTAGGGCTCATATGAGCTCATATTAGAGCCCATGCGTATATAATTGTTGAATTATAATTATAACTATTTAGGCATAATTATAATTTTGTTGAATTAAAAAACTTCTCTGATTCTTTGAAGGTTTTCCATGACTTTCCTTGACCATTTTTAAATTCCCTGACTTTCCCCGATCCTTTCCTACCTTATTTCCAGAAAGGAAATTTTTCCTTCTAGCTGTCACTACTTTTTTGTTTCAGCTGTATCCTTGAAAACTCAGTTCTAAGGACGCCGCAAACACGATAATGAAGGGTTGGCAGCTCGAGGGGGCATTCAAGTTTTTTACAGGCATCTGAACTAACTCCGTCCTTTCGAAAAGGACCTCTACTCTCATTTCTGCTGAAGAATGGGTTTAGATGAAATTGGCTGATTTTCTTTAAAATTTTTTGTATTAGAAGATATTATAATAAAATTGATGGAGAACTTTTTTACCTTCAGTTCGAATTTTCATCGAATAAGATGAAAATAAGGATGATTGTTTTTCGTAGGGGCAAGTCCTACAGTAAATTTAGTAAATTGAATTAGAGTAAATCGAAATCCAATAAAGCAAAAAACTGAGATTACTCGAGTTTAATGTTTATTTGTCGCGCTGGGAATCCCGATTAATTTAGTCGCTTTTTATTGGCTATCAAACGTTTTCCTCGTGGTGTGAAATAATTTTACGGAATCACTTTTAAAGCGATAATTACGCCTTTTCTCTTATGAAAATAAAATAAAAATACCTTTACCACTATCAGAAGATATATTCAGTTTTTTATATTTATTGTCGAATCTTTGCCAATTCCAATTCTATACGTCTCAGAAGCAGTGAAAAATTTTTCCTCAAGGAATCTGAGAACATCGTCTTTCAAGTACATGAATGCAAATACTTTTATCAATTTATTGCAAGCTTCTTTATTTGAGAAAATTTTTCATTCAATTTCAAACAGATTTTACATAACTCCTGATACAGTTATCCAATTTCACTTTTTATGAGGGTTTTGGAAAAGTATTTTAACGAGGTTTACAATAAAAATAATTATTTTACAATAAAAAAATTATTTCACCTTGATTTTTCATTTTAAGAAACATTTTTGAGTTTTTCTCCAAATGCGGCATTTTTTATTATTTTTAAAGTAAGCTAGAAAAAAAGCTTGATTTTTTCTCTTGAAAAGCATCCCAAAACGAAAATAGGATGGAAAGTATTGGTTGAGTTGTAGAAGCTCATAAAAGTTCGGGTGCCCCACACCATTTAGCCACAGCGGTCGTGCTGAGGTGACTCAGTGGTTCTAATACTTGATAAAAATGATTTTTCTGTTTACACGTAACAAATATTTTATTTTATTCTTACTTTTTTGCAGCTGGAGAACGATTTAGATATCTTCTAAATGAAATTTTCAAAACGGTTTCATTGTAGGAAAACGATAGTTAATTATAAAATAATAAACGATTGTGGAGGATGGTTCTGCTCGCCTGTTACATTTCGAGATGGTTTTTGGTGAGTGTCCTTCCCTCCCACGTTTCGGGGTGTTTTTTTTGGTGTTAATCTATTTGCCTTTAACAATTTGGGGTGCTTTTTGATGTGAATTTCCTTGCCTTTCACATATCCGCGTGCTTTTTGATATGAGGCCCCTTGCCTTTCACGTTTTGGAGTGCTTTTTGGTGTGAGCCCCCTTGCTTCTTACAATGTTACTTAAAAGATGCTTTTTTTAAATTAAATTTAATGTTCACTTTGCTCTTCTCTTCGTGATCTCTTCGCGCTCTTTCTCTTTGGGAAAATGTCATACTGTGGAGATGACGAATACTTCTTCAAAATCAGACTTGATTCCGGAGAGGGTACAAAAGAATTGTATTTTTGTGTGCCCGGCACAGTCTTTGCAGAATCGTATCGAGTTTTAAGGTTTGCAGCAGTGGCGGCATGATTTTCCTTGGAGATGAAAAATATCACCGTTTCAGGCAAGTTTTTCTTAGCCCATTGATATAGAACATCAGCAGTCAAAATCTGATTCTGAGAGGACGCCTGGAGACTGGCACGTGCGGCGAGTCTTTTCAAATTGCCCCCAATTCCATCACATGGTCTTTTTCCATGCGCAGTCGCGCGAAAGTGTCATTTCGCCTGAATATCGAAGCCACCTTCATGATGTAACAGATTTGTAAAATTGTACTTATTTTTAAAATGTTGCGCTGCACCATCGGTAAAGTAAATCATTTTTTTTGGTTTGAAATTTTCTTTCAGGTAATTGGTTATAACTTTCTGAAATTCGTAAACAGATACTTTGTCGTGAATTAGGTTGTCGGATAAAAGAGCTAGACTGCGATGTTTCAATTTATTGCCTTGACAGTTGTAAAGATCGTAATCCAATGAAATTAATGTGCGGCATTTTGTGCTACGAATGCATTGTTTTCAGCAAAATCGCATAAAATTAGAAATTCTCCTTCTTTCAAGCTATTCTTCAAATGTTTGAAAAAGAAGATTGCTGCTTAGCTATAAAAGAATGAGACTTCAGTTTAAATAGACGCTCGACAAGTTCTTCTGCAAAATCTTCTGCATCAGTAAGCTCAGTGGGTAATGTGCTTCTATCAGTTTGTTGCCAACACGGATATTCTATCCTATCAATAGAGTGATCTGCAAAAACCGATTTCAAAAAATCTTTAAGAGCATCTGTACTGGGACATGATTTTCACTCATCAAAGGAGAATTCTGGACAAGGACTGCTACATATGATTTTTTTGATAGCGTCATGATGTGTTATAATAGGAGACTCAGTATCATGGGTGACTTTTTTTATTTTCACGACATCAAGCATTAGGTTAACGTTTTTGTGGTGGACACACACACACAAATATTATGAGTTCCACTAGCTCCAGAGAGTACGCAATGACGAGGTCTGAGTTGTGAGAATTTTAAAAAACTAATTTCAATTTCAGGGTACTGATTTCTAAAATTACTGTACAATTCCAAAATATTGCACAGAATTAACTTCTTTTGAATGTGCTCGCGAGAGCCATTATCTTTTTTAATTGAGACGAAATCTTTCTTTCCGGGCATCATGCGACTATTATCGTCATCGAGGTAAAAAGCTTTAACCAAACTCTCTGTTTCATGGGCTAAAGCTCTACCTTTTTTGGATTGGGAGATGTTAAAATGCCGTTTTCTACTACCAGTTGTTTAGCTTTTCGAGTCTGACGTTGAGAGGCACCGAATTCTTGAGCTAACCTCCTGCGACCCCAAGACTTTGGTACAAGTGTCAAAAGTAAAACTTTTTCCTAATTACTGGAAGAGTTTTTAAATTTTTCTTTGATTTGTTGAAGAATCTCCATTGCCGACTCATGCTGTTCATTGTTACAATAATTTGTTGATCTCTTAGATTTTGATGTTGACGGAGAAGGAAAGCTCACATCATTTATTGGATATACTCTTTCAAATAATCCTCGATTTTCTTCTTCAGATAATATGTCGTTCTGAAAAAGGGATGCATTGTTGTTGGAAATAAGGGCATCTTCATCTTCAAGCATGGGATCTACATAAAAAAACAAAGGAGAAAATAGGGAAAATTCAGACATCTCTTTTCTGCACGATCCACATACTTTCCAATCAGTTGATATGCTGGGGTAGTTTTCTCGAAGTTTTAAAGAAAGTGTTCTTACATCAGATGTGAGTTTATGATTATCCTTTTCAAAAGGATTACAACAACGGTGACCAAAGCTCCTTCGTCTTTTCATTGTGTCGAAGTACTTCTCAAAGAAATATTTGTTTGTGTTTCGTATCAAATCAAACTACTACAGTAAATGTAAATGAAAAAAGGACCAGCACAATTATTACTGAAGAAGCCTAATATGGGGCATTATTTCTCAACTGCACCAACTTTAAAAGTCATGTTCTTTGATTGTCTTCGAATTCTGGGAATATGTTCGCCTATCCAATAGTACTTAATCCACAAATTTATAGACCAGAATTACCACCCCTCCCTAAGTGGTGGAGGGTTGAATTTTCCACCCCAACGCATGTACGGGTAGCTTCAAAAGCCTGTAACTTAGTTTCTAATTACGCCATTTTAATTTTTTGAGGGTATCGGATTGTGTTACGTCAGAACGAAACAGACTCCCAATCTAAATAGGTTCCTCGTTTTAGCAATAGATCCTGAGATCCTAGCACTGGGATGAGGAAAAGTCAGTAAAATGATGATTGAAATTAATTAACAATATTTATTATTATTATTACAAAAGTTAATGTTGTCTCGACATGAAATGGCACACTGG
>JBAGKK010009075.1:0-12171 GCA_037177015.1 Euceroptres primus | reverse complement strand
AATAGTTCGATAAATATGACATTTTGTAAAACATATTGTGCAAAAATAGTGATTATTATTGTCTGCTATTTGGAAATGCTGATGAGAAATCGCTTTTCAACTGTATGAAAATCTTTTTAGCCTAAAATTAACAAATATACGTCGTATTTTGAGTAGTTTAAATCACGATCTTCGAGTTTTATCTTCAAATAGCTAAATCCTAAAACCTGACACAAAACTTGGGGACAGACGTTGGAGCGATTTTTCACATCTTTTTAACTGTAAAATATTAAAGTTATCACTCCATAATCATATTTTTCAACTAATTTGAATCGATTTTCATAAGCGCAAATTATTAAAGGAAATATTTTTGATATTATTTACAAATTTTCTGTTTTAAATTTGTAGTTTGGGACATCGCGTAAACTGACATTTTTCAAACATTTTCATTTATAATTTCTAAACGAAGTCGTCTAAAATTTTAAAACTTTCCTAAATTGTGCCCTGATGTGAGTCATTTGCTCAGATACATTTAGAAAAAATTAATTAATCACAGGATATGTGAAAAATAATAGAGACTTAAAATGGTCAACTTTTTGGCAATCACCGATTAATATTTTTCATTTTTTATTCTGAAATATCCATAAGTTGCGAATAAAAACTGTCTAAAACATTTTTTTCTAATCTCATTGACAACTGAGTTATTTTAAAACCAACAAAAAAGTAGCACGAAATTCTTAATACAAATATCTCAAAAAGATTTAACAATTTCGAGCCAATACTTGGTATAGTTATTTACTGTAGCAAACAGTTTTCGGTGCATAAGGTCCAAGAAAAAATAAGAATGTATTTAAGAATGGCAATGTTTCGGACTCAGTACGGTCGCGGAGTCGCGATCCCTTATCAAGCCTGCTGAGAAAATTTTATTATGTGAATTTTAAAAATACAAATATAAAAATATAAAAAATACTACAAAATATAAAACAAAATATGTGACGTGGAACAAATAAACCAGCCTTACGACCGAAAATAAGTTTATGAGAAAAAGTGGATCAAAGTGGAAGGAAGACAAAGGGGCGCTCGTACAACTTTGAGCTCCAGAAAATTCAATTTTGATCGTGGAGCAATGGGGATTTTTTTATTCGATAGGGGAAATCTTCATTATTCAGAATCAATAGAAACCTGAAAATCGATTTTTCGGTCGTAAAGCTGGTTTCTTCGTTCTGCGTCACATATAACGAAGTATAAAAATACAGATATAAAAAATATAAAAGTATAAAGTTGTTTATGTAAAAATATTGAGATGGATTAAATCATAGAAATTATTTAAAAAATGGGTTTGATGCGTGGTTAGTAATGATAGGTAGTGTAATAAATAGGGATGATAAATAATATAATAAATAATGAGAATTAATCTTTATAAACAAAGGTTTACCTGAACATTAATTGAGATGACAAGTAAAAGTGATGTAGATTTCCGTTTATATATAAAAAAATAATAAAAAGATCAGAGAATATGGGGTTGACCGACTCAACAACAATGTGGATCATGATGTACTTCTTCAGATGAATAAATACATAGGCAGCTTGAATTTGTGTAATATTGTTATCGTATGTTAACATTAACATAACTGTGTAAATAAGAAAAATAAAGATATTAAAATATATTGCTTGTTGATTGATAAAGAAAATTTGTTTGAAGTTAGGTTTCGAAATTGAATGAAGTATAGATGAAAGGAGAATTTATCTTACCAAAATTGATGTGCGGAAACATTGTTTTGAGTTCAGACATTCCCATAATCAGTGATTCTGGTGGAGTTTTTACATTTAGATTAAATTTAATGAGGAAAGATTTATTATGAAGAGAGCTCCAAAATGACAAAGCTATCACTTTTAAATGTCAAGGCTCAGCGTGTGTTCCGGAAATCATCTTATCTAGGTGGAAATGTATGTGTTCTTGAAAGAACTAAAATTGACACTTTTTGAAACCATTAAAAATTTTATTTACTACCTTAAACACTATTTATAACCAAAAGTAGAGGAAAATCTGAGACATGCCCCTCGTTCTCGTGCGAAATGCCCCTTATGTAGGCATCTTTTTACTTTGGACGGCAGAGTTGCTTTAAAAGTTTTTCTTCATGGTTGCAGGAGCAAAAACTTCAAAACATCTTTACTATCCAGGCTTCCAGACCAGGTAAGGCTGAACCACTCTGCTTGGAGAACTCGAATGAGGTCCTGAGGCGACTCTGAGCAGGATAAGGATACCATGGAACGAAACGAGGAGAGGGTGGCAAATAATAAAGGCCGATGGCTTTACCAAGAAGGGCATATATATAGACTCTCGCGAAATCGTCTGTCGTTACTCGTCTCGAGTTAGGTCAGATCTTGACGCGCGCAGTAAATCAAACCTGTTTAGGAAATCGTCTGGCTCTGGCGAGAAGATGACCATCACCGGATCACCAGACTAAACGCAAGAGAGATTCAACAGAATGACGGCGTTAGGTCTGTGGGCCACAATTTGAACCATGGCCATATTTCATGCGGTGGTCTGTGAGTTATAGCAGAGTCCGACGCGAGTGATTTAGGTTTAATAACGACGGGGGCCAGCAGGAAATGCTGGGCCAGGTCAGTCGGCCATTGTGGAAGCTCCGTCCTGGTGTCTCCGCGGATAGTCAGGCGAGTTAAGGCAACTTAAAGTGAGTTAAGATGAGGGCCCCCCTCAGGGAAAAGGGTCTCGAATCATCCGACTCTAGACTCACATATGTGTACTTGACTCTCATGTTTATGGCCTTGTTGGAATTTCAGTTAGAGCTCGGCCCTCGCCGAGCAGATAGTGTAATTTTGCCCCGACCTACCTATATTATTGGGAACGGCTTACCGCCACATAAATATCGACACTAATGTTCGGAGGCACTTTCTTTAGGTTCTGCTTTGTTCCTTAAAAAAGATGTAACGACGACGATGACGACAGGTATTTTTCCACCTGAGTTAAGTCACCTCAAAGAAGGCGATGTGGATTCCGAAACAACCTCCGGATTTTCAGAGGGGAGATTTGTCTGTATTTACCATAAGGAAGAGAAGAGAAACTCGGAAGTTTGGTGAAGAGGATGGCTTAATCTGTTTGCTTTTAGAAAGAAGCACTGCTGAAATTCAATTAGGATTGCAATTAGCTAAAATGAGTTTTGAAACTAGGCGAACTAAACAAGAACCTCACTATTATTATGTCTTTAGATTATAGAAAAAAAAACTTCTGCTTTGTAACTTTTTTACATTTTCATCATATGAGAAGGAATTGGTTTTATTTTTGTTACTTCTATTCATTTTTAAAGGTGTCTTTAGAAAGATAAAATCAATTCTAGATAAAAAGAACTTTGGTTTAAGTTCAGGTGAAATCGGACAGGCATAAGGAAATCACAGAAAATTTTGAAAATTTGAGAAATGACGTCTTTTAATTTAATAAAGGAGCACACGAAATTTCAGAATTTTTTACTAAACAGTTTATAAATTGATAATTTATTAATTTAACACGGGCTCTTACAGAGAAACAGTGTCTACTAATCTTGATAATTGAAAAACTAATAGAATGAAATCACAGAAGTTTTTGAAAAAATATATTATCGAGATAAAGAATTAAATTATATTTTGATGAATTCCACATACCCTTACTAGCTAATTATGGAGGAATCAATTAATTTAATGAAGAAAATGTATGTTTTTGTGAAGTACGGCGGGGAAACGTGGCAATGTTGTAAACAGCTCTAAAGAAAGTAGTTACTTTTCTGTCGGTAAATGTAGGCATAACCTGTAATACTATTGTGTCTTAGCCAATCACAGCATATTCAGTTCTTATTCTGTTCTTATTTATATGTATTCTGTTCTCTAAGCTGATCGGCACCAGATCGGCACTGCTACCAACGCTTGACAAAAATAAAAACCAGGCTACGATAATTAGCCAATTTTAAACATGAAAAATTAAATTATTATCACTAATAAAATTCAAATTATGGAATAATTTAATATTTAGCGGCTTTTTAAATGCTTTGGGATTATATTTTCTCCATATAACGCATAAATCGTTATTTACATTTTAGTGACTTCTTTAGCGTTAGGTTAAGTAGTCGTTACCTCAATGTCAAAAATTTTGAATTTTGTTACCGAAAAACGTAATTTTTTACGTTAAATATTATTTTAAATGGAAAATCATTCTTTTACAGTACCAATTACTTATTAAACTTGAAATTTTTCAAGTTAAATATACTCTACATTATCCACATTAGAAAATATGCATTTCCACTAAACGGCATTAACTTTTTGCCCGATTCGATGTCCAATTCCTCCTTAATCTTCTACTCTGCTTTCCCGCTTTAGGGCGGGTTTCGGGAATGGCCTGAATGATCTTCGCGAAAACCGGGGGTCTCTCAAACGTAAACAAGTCAGGGCCGTATGAACTATTTCCGTTTCATTTTTGTCACGAGTGAAAAATATTTTTTAAATATAAGTTTAATTTAACGTTTACTTTAATTTAAAGTTTTATTTAGTTGTTATTTATTAATTATTATATATAACACATAACCAAAACACTGAAAACGAACTGAAGCAAACTGACGAACTTATCCGCTTAGGATACTGCCCGCTTTGTGGCTACGGTATTTGCGAAACTCCGCTGAGCTCCTAGCTCAGCTTTCTCGTCCCCTTGGACCCCTCACCGTCGGCGAAAATTCCTGGAACGCGTCTACCGGGGGTAAATAAAGCGGACAAGCAGTGTATAATATGTTAAAGACCAATTTATTCTGTTAGAGGAAACTATTGTTGCGATAGGACGTGCATTTTGTAAGTCATCTTAAAATTTGATTTCACTTAAAAATAAATAAATGAGGTCAGATCTAACTTTGGAAATTAATTGCATCATGTACAAAAGCGTCAGTTAAATGTCAATTCATTAAATTTACATACCGACATTAATTAGTTACTCGAAGTGTTTGAGGAAGCTTTCAACTTTGAAATATCCTTGCATACCTATCAAATATGTTTTTAATTAAAAGTAAATTGAATAAAGGACTTTTAATAGAAATGTTAATTTTAGGTTTTCCGATTTACATAAGGCAGTTCCTGGATTCTAAATCTTAAATTCAATTGCAGAAAAGGTAATAGAAACCAAGATTTATTGTTGCATAAGCAATAAATAATACACGCATAAGTACTAACATTAAACAAGAGATGCAAGCCTACGAAAAGTAATAGCACTTGAGTTCAATAATATTTTTGCACTCCAAGTATATTATTTCGATTATGGAACATTATTGCTAAAGTGATCCTACTTAAAAAACTCAAGTTTCCTGATCGGTCTCAAAGTTCGGCAAAACTTTTTCGGCAAAACTATTTTGAGTTTTTAGCGAGTGCCATCGATTTCAGTGCTTTCTAACCCTTTCAATATCAATCAAAAAAATTTCTCTCACTGCAGTTTCCATAGAATTTTTCACGCTCTTTTCATTGATCACAATGATTTTTTTAAAATGATTATTTGACCTTTAAAAGTGAAGGTCAAAAATAAATTTCATTTATTTTTCGAATTTCGACATTTTTTTTTTTGGTTTCTTTTTAGACTTAAAAGAAAGTTGAGCTTTTTTACTATAAGAACACTAGGATTACAAAATGTGTTAACAATTGTTTATTTATGAAAATAAGCGTTAAGACATTTTTTTGAGAATATCATCTGTTTCGCCCATTTTAAACTCTTTTAGTAGCAGTAATAAAATTTTTTGTCTAATATGGCTTCGATAGGATTTTTTATGCTCTTTTCACTGGTCTTAATCATTTTCTGAAAAAATAAATATTTGACCTTCAAAAATGAAGCTCAAAACTAAATTTCACTTTTCTCGAATTTTCACCATTTTCTAAATTTTCATTTTAGGCTTGAAAGAAAATTTGAAAAATGGTGGAAATTTAGTTTTGACCTTCATTTTTGAAGGTCAAATATTTATTTTTTCAAACAATGATTAAGATCAGTGAAAAGGGTATGAAAAATCCTATCGAAACCATATTGGACAACAAATTTTGTTAATGAAATTAAAAGAGTTTAAAATGGTCAAAACAGATGGTATTCTTTAAAAAAACGCCTTAACATTTATTTTCATGAATAAAAAATTGTCAATTCATTTTGTAAACCTAATTTTCTTATAGGAAAAAAGCTCAGCTTTCTTTTAAGCCTAAAAAAACAACAACAAAAATGTCGGAATTCGAAAAAAAGTGAAATTTATTTTTGACCTTTACTTTTGAAGATCAAATAATTATTTTAAAAAAATCATTATGATCAATGAAAAGAGCGTGAAAAATCTTATGGAAACTGTAGTGAGCAAAATTTTTTTTATTGATATTAAAAGAGTTAGAAATCGCTGAAATAGATGGTACACGTTAAAACCTCAAAAATCCCCTCCCCCTTCCCCCGGTAAATATTTGTCCGACTGGCAAAATTTTTTCGTTTAAATTCGACCCCAGGAATCCAAAAATGTGGTTTTTAAAAAATGTCCGTGTGTGTGTTTATTTGCATTAACGTGTGTGTGTCCACAATACTTTTTAGAACACATCTTGCAAACGAGTTAAGCTAGGGTCACAAAATTCGAAAGAATTACAGTCCCACATAGTGCCGAAAATTTGTCAAGTTTTGAGCCGGATCAGATAAGAAGAAATTTTTTTTTCAATTTTACATTTTTCTCAAAAGTCGTTTTAGATGTTAATTTTATTCCAATTTTGATAATTGTCAAGAAAATTTGCTCTGGATTTGGTGGATGTACTGAAATAAACCTTTTTCTAACCAAAAAAATTGAGGTTGATTGATTAAACATTTTAATATACCTAACATAAAGTAAATTTCGAAAATTCGAAATTTTCAATAATTTTTATCACAGTTTTTTAAGTAATGTAAGACTTTTAATACATATTTTTTTTAAAATATCAGGTAGTATTAAGTTAATCCAAATTAATAGAATGTTTGTAATCATCTTCAAAAAAAATATTTCCTCGTTTAAAATTTTTGAATTTTTGATTTTTTTGTTTATAAGTAAAACTTTTTTTCAATTTTTGGAATAAAGCAATATTGTAAGTACCAAAAGCAAGAAACTTAACAAGGTAAATATTCCTTTTGACGAGACGAATCGATTGTCATATTTCAAAACTTTTTGTGCCTGACTATATTTATAACAGATCAAATTAATTTTTTTACGTTTGTATCAGTCAATGTCTTTCAATTTTGGGAATATAGCAATATTATAAGTACCAAACTTATTCCTTTTGATGAGAGGAATCGATTAAATAATTTAAAAAACCTTTTATAACCAACTATGCTTATATAAATTATATAAAGCCTAAATATTAAGCATAAGAATATCCATGTGTAAAATTTTTAATTATTGTGAAAATCATTTATTAATAAATTCTGTGAAGGAATTTTAGTTAGTTTTTTTTTTGGTTAAATTTTCATTGACATTGCTATATAAAATCGAGATAATTATTGCTTCCTCTATGTGGAGCAAATTTATTTGATGACTCAATATGAGGAAGCACAGTGTTCATGAAATGACGGGACGTCCCAACGTGAAACCACTCGAACTACTTGGCAGCGGTTTTTGACTGCTATTAGGCATTTGTTTACAAGATATTAGCATTATTAGTAATACAAATTTTATCAATAAATGCACAATCAGGAAAAATTTTTTCGTGTAAACATTATTCTTTCACCTAAAATTATTTCTAGGCACACAAAGCGAACTAACATTAAACAATAATTCATTTTTATAAATAATTATTATAATTGTGCATGTATTGATGAAATTTGTTCATTGCTAATGTCTCGTAAACAATATACCTCCCAATGGCAGTTAAAATGTATTTTGATACATTTAAAAGTATTTTCAATTCTTTAAGTCCCATCAAAATCGATGATCCATAAGATGTGTCCGCCCCTTTTTAATGCATATTTCAAATGTTCAATTTCCAAAACAATAACAAATTTTGGTTATTGATTATTTTTAATTTGGAAAAATTCACTAATTGGATTAAAAATTAGATTAATATTCAATAAGATTTAAAAGTATTTGATATTTACTTTATGTTAGCTGTAAAAAGTAATATGACTTGCGTGTGAAAACATAATCTATTAAAAAACATGACGTATTACTCCCATTTTCCCACGTCCTGTGTGGAAACCAGTTGAGCAAGCTTGAAAAGAAAGGATGCATCGCGAATGCAAATTCGTGGTGCGCAGCTAATCGAAAACCTTGAGTTCTCAACTAATTTATTACATGAACAATATCGTTTGCTGGTCAGCCAAGCACCGCAGCATGCGGAGGGGCCAAAGTCGAATGTTTTGATAAATAGGCGGCTGCTTGCGTATTCACTCAGGGCCCAATAATGGCTTTATAAAACACGGCCCGATGGCAAGGCGACTCGTTAGCATTCGTCATTTCGAGGCCTAATAGGGCCCCGACAGGGCACAGAAATGATTGAAGAACATATATATTTTAGCACCGCTCTGATGGCCACATAATCTCTACCCTCGCTCGCTGTTGATCATTATGTAAATGTGAAGAAATACATGCTTTTCATAAGAAATTTAGATACGTGCCTTGTAACGCAGTTTCATTTTGGCGCGCCTTGTCAGAATAAAAAAATAAGGGCATAAAAGAAGCGGGAAACCGGATTCTTGCCCAAGGAAACATTGATGAGGCGCCTCGCTAAATGAGCCTCTCGAGCGCACTACGAGTCGGAAGTTTCTGAGTGAAATTCGCACTTAACAACTTGGATTTTTTCTCGAGCAGAACTTTTGAAATCTTTTATTTTTCATTTTGCTTTGCAGAGTTAATGAAACTTGTAAATGCGTTCTTTTATTATACATTACGCTTTTCAAGACTCTTTTCCATTTGTAAAGTACGAATTATATATCAGTAGCTTATATTAAAGGAAACTAGAATAAAACAAAATTACTGTTTATAATTTTGTAATAAAAATATAATAAAAAAATATTAAGTAACGAAATTAAAATAACACTTATAGTGATTTTGTTAAAGGTGTATATGCATATAGACCTTTTACAAAGTCACTATAAATGTTATTTTAATTTTAATTACAAACAAAAATTCATACAGATGTTAATCTTGCCCAAAGTTAAAACGAGAAAAATAAGACTTGTTTTTATTGCGCGTATTCGACTAAAGAATTCTAAGGATTATAAGAATTCTAAGGATTCTCAAATATAATCGTTTATAATATCAGATGTTAACTGAGTCGCAAATATATTCCATCATCAGCCTGTCATCCAAAATCTCCATATATTTTTCACTGTAAGAAAGACCTTTGCAGAATGCAATTGGAATAAAGAATAAACCATTGGCAAAAAGTTTGACCGAAGATTTTTCTTGTGGATGCTAAATGGTATTTCTTCTCTCAAGGCTAATTCAGGATTAATTCGACTCGGGATCATTCTCATCAGTAAGTGTAAAAATAAGAGGAATAATTCTTTTTGTAACTGCGCATAAATCTCTTTTGTGGCACGCATACATAGTAGATTATATGAGCTCATGAGATATGAAATGTCTCGTCGAGTTCTTGTAAGTCGAGTTTCAAATTAAAGGAACTCTTAATGCTTTGAAACCGCCAAATGACCGTCTCTTTGGTCCCGTGTCTTTCATTCGAAGGAAGGATTAGTCAACTGCCCTAAATAAATCAACAAACGAGACGTCAGAGAACCAGACAGGTTAACTAATCGTTGGATACGCACATTCCGTCCAGGCAGGCGCTTCGAATTATGGAACGAGTTAAGAACTATTTGGAGTTCTTGCATATAGACGTAGAGGATGCACACATTCTTATCTCCATGAAAGGAGAAAGGAGTCAACGACAAAGTGATACGCGAAGGAAGGTTACAGCAGATAATGCTGAAAGCTCCGAGACTCGAGGATCGTGTTTGGAAATTTACTGTCAACGCTGACACTGATGACTATGATGCTTATGCTTGGCGTCTTGCCTAAAAAGAACTCCAGGAATTCGAAATGAGCGGAGGAAGAACGCCAAGGTGTTGGAAAAGGTACGCCTAGGATGAATCAACTACAAAGAGGAATCATAGTCGAGTCTTAAAAGTAACGGATTTTCTGTCTGTTTTACGCTTTCCAGAGATAGTGTTTTAATCAAAGACGCTAAATCATAGAAATATTAAAGTAGGATTTATGCTTGATTTTTCAGTGTTATATTCCTTGCTAAATAATATTCAAGCGGAGTATTTTTTAAAAAGTCTCGAAATTATTCGTCTTTTTGAAGCTTTCAAACCTCTTTACAATATTCTGACATATATCTTTCACTGATTTAAAGTCTTTTAAATCTTCTGATCTGTCTTGATATCTTAATAAATGTGATACAATCTTTTCAAATGATTTAAAATGGTTCCAGTATCCTTTGAAAATGGATATTTTTTAATGTTTTGAATTTAATCATTTTTATTAATTCTTTAAATTCTTTGAATACCTTGAATCAAAAAACTGGTGAAAAAGTTATATCAGATCGTTTGAAAGATTTCAAATTCTTTGAATATTACTGTTCTCTTCTAAAATGTCTTCTGAAGTCTCTTCCTCTTACAAGTTACATATTGAGAAAAAAGAAGAATTCTTTACTTGTAAAGTTAAAACGAAAATCTTACAAAGGGCAGAACACAGAGCAATGTTGAATTCAGATAACATTCATGCTGTAAATTTTATATCTCAGAGACTGGATTTTCACTCTGCTGGTCTTGGTGCAATAAAAAAATAAAAAAGTCAGCAAAAAGGAGGAATGAGTCTCACTTCATTTATTGCTACCGTCACTGAATAAACCTTTTAAAAGACTGAAATGCATTGACCGGAACTTTTAGTGCCTTTCAAACTAAAGAACTAAACTAAACCAAAAACGACATGTCAGATCCCTGCGGCCTAAGGAAGACGTTTAAAATTGTCCCGCCTTTTGACGTCTTCCTCTCGACCTGGGCATTATACTTTTATTTACAATTTTTCGCATTCCTCGCCACTTTAGGGCTTAACTTTCTCCAAATTTCTGGTAACCGTGAAAATGGTGTCATGATCACTAGGCCAAGGTCTCGACACCCTAAAAGTCCTGAAGAAACTAGTTCCAGAGGGTCAGTTTCTTTAAAAAGACACAATGGGTTCAGCAGGCAGTGGGTCAATTTGAACTTTGGAGGGTGGGCAGTTTTGGGTTTTGGGCACACTGCAACGTTCCGGTATCCCAAGATTCACGGGAGGTCCGGCAGTTCGACGTTTCCTCCTTTACATCCGTGTTGTTTGCCGGCCAATACATCATTCCATTCACAATTTGTCTGGAGCCCGTGAAAGCTGTGGGTTTCTCCATCCCGCTACCCCGGATGCTTTACTTGCGGCGCAACGGAAGCGGTAGCTACTTATCCTTCGGGGTTTCGGGGCTTGGTGGTATAAATTTCCGTTTGCTGGTTTTGCTTCACCAACTTAAAGGCAGTCAGAGATAAAGAATTCAGAGGGAGGAGAAAGACAGTCGGGTCAAATTTGTGTCTTGGCTTGTATCTAAATTAGAGGAAGAATAAGGAGCCCGGCACGAGATCCCAGGAGAAACGACTTTAGATTATACACGAACATATAGACATCTTGCTGCAGATTATAGACATAGACTCTCTGCGCTGCGGGAGACAAAACCTCCTTTTTCCATAAGTGAAATATCTGTATTACTAAGTATCTGCATTATCTTCCGAAATTACGAAAAGAAATTGAAAAAATGAAAAATTATGGCATATGATATGATAATGCTTGAAAAAATAGAGAAGGGATTAAAACGATCGCTAAAATGTCGTATAATGAGGGGTTAAAAGCGTGACCGAAAATAAAAACGAAACTAGGAAAATGAAAATGTAAAAAAACAAATGGAATCGAAGTATCAGGGACGATGAAGGAATCGGTGTAAAAATGGAACAATTCAATTATAAGAATTTGAAGTTGACATCAAAAGGAGTGATTGACGGTAATTACATGCGGAAAATTAAACACGAAACACAATATTAAACTGAGCAAAACAAAAAGCCAACACACAATTAATAACTAAACAAAGTAACTGTCATTAGAGGATGAAATAGAATATATAAAGTGTATATATATATATATATATATATATATATATATATATATATAT
>JBAGKK010009074.1:0-27810 GCA_037177015.1 Euceroptres primus | reverse complement strand
GAATCTTTTGGAAACTTAAAAACTTTTCACAAAGTTTTTTAAATTTTCTAAAATATTCTAGACTGACTAAATCTTCCAGGTTCTTTCATTAATTTTTTAAGAATTATAATAAATAGAAACTTATGTCGCATGCCATAATATTAAAACCTTAGAGATTCAGACTCTTCAAGAATCTTTTGGAAACTTAAAAACTTTTCACAAAGTTTTTTAAATTTTCTAAAATATTCTAGACTGACTAAATCTTCCGGACTCTTTCAATGTCTTCCAAAATTTTCGATAATCTAACCTTCTAAACTCTTCCCAAGCCTGCCAGTGAGTCACTTTCTTCACTTTTGGTCACTTTTTTTAAAGAAGAGATCACTTTTAATCACTTTTCCTGAATTTGGTCACTTTTTCTACTTAAAAAAATTTTAATCACTTTTTTCGTTGAAAATAGTAATAATTTATTTTAAATTTCGTTCTCCGAAGAAACTTATAGCCATGCTGAAATGTGATTTTATTTTTCACATTCTGAAAGTTTATAATTCCAAAATCTACAAAAGACTCCCAAAATTTCTTAAAATCCTACAAAATCTTCAAAATTTATTTGAAGTCTGTAAAAATTCCTCAGAAAATTCTACAATATGCCATAGTCTTCCAGAATCCGCTAGTCTCTTTTAAGATCCTCCAAATTCTTCTCAAATCTTCGATAATTTTCAAAAAAAAATTTCGAATCTGTTAGAATTCTCTAGAATTTCAGACGGATCCATAATCTTCCAGACTCTCTCAGAGTCTTAATCTTCAAACATTTTTTCAACACCTGTTCAAATTTTTCGAAATATTAAACTGTTCCAGATTCTTATGAAATCCTCTAGAATATTTTGAACTCTTTCATATCCTTTTAAAATCTTCTAAAGGTTTCCCTAATTCTTCAGAATCTCTTAGAATCCTCCAAAATCTACAAAATACTCCCGCAATTTTCTCAAATCTTCTAGAATCTTCAAAACTTAACTAAAATCTCTAAAATTTGGCCAAAATATTCGAGACTGTTCCAGAATCTTCTGTAATCTTCTAGATTATTCTGTCTTCTTCCATAATCTTTTACAGTTTTTTGGGGTTATGCTATAATAATTTTATAAAATCTTAGAAAATATACCAAAATTCTTTAGTATTATAGAAAAATATATTAGACTGTTCCAAAACCTTCCAGAATCTTCATAAATATTCTAAACTTTAGAATTTCTAGAATTCTGCAGAATCATTTAGAACCCTCTAAAATCTACAAAAAACTTCCATATTTTGAAGATTTCTTCTAAACTGTTTTCAGAATCTTTTTAAAATTCTATAAACCATTTGAAAATCTAGAAAAAAAATCTGGAAGAGACTAGAAGATTTTAGCAGTTTATGGCTGAATTCAAAACATTTTTGAGGATAGAAGTATTTAAAAAAATTAAAATAGGTACTCTAAAAGATTGTAAAAGATTGACGAAAGTTATAAAAGATTTCATGAAGGATTTTATAAAATCCTAGAGTTCCAAAGATTTTGAATATCTAGTTTGTGGACTATTTTTTAAATCCTAGACAAGAATCTAAGATTAAAAAATTTTTTTTAAAATTCTGGATAATTTCTGCAGACTTATCTCGGAAATTTGATTTGTTTGAAAATTTAAAAATTCGTCAATTTCATAATTGATAATTCGGAAATCTGAATTCTGGTCCGCAGTTTTCGCAGCCGAAAATTTTTATATTTATATAAAAACTGAGATATTTTTTCTTACTTCTTGTTAAACGACAATGAAGTTTAGAATCCAAGGATGGCATTTGTTAATCAAATTTGAGTTTTATTGTAAAATTTTTGCATTTATTAACATTTACGTGCTTCTTTGGTATTTTTAGAAGCAAAAAAATTGCCTTTTCTTTTTGAACTGTCCAATCTTTAAAGGCATTAATTTTTAATGCGTCAAAGTTTAGATGTTTACTTAAATTTAATTTTAAATTAATTTATTTTTCTTAGACCAAATTATTTGAAGCCTTTTAATTTTGCTTGCTTCAAAATTTAAAGACATTTAGCTTTATAAGCTCGTAAGTTTGAAATCCCTAATTTTTTCTGGTTTTAAGTTTGTCTCTTTCAGAAGTTGAAGGCACTTAGCTTTAAAAGCTCCTAAGTTTGCAATCCCTATTTTTTTCTCGTTTTATGTTTGGTTCTTTCAAAAATTAAAGGCACTAATTTTTAACTTAAAAATAAAAGGCACTAAATTTTAAAGAGTTCTGAGTTACCATTTTTATTTAAAGTTTAAAGTAATTATTTATGTATCGTAAAAGTTTAACCGCTTTATTTTCAAACACTCTGGATTTTACATCTCTTCAAATCTAATCGTAAAACTTCATAATTTATTGTATTTACAACAATTTAAATCCTGCTAAGAATAAATGTAAAACATACAGTACAGAGTGTCTCTGATGTCTTTCTACATCGTTTAGTTGTAACAACAAACCGATAAATTGTTGAGTTACGGGTACCACTATCTTCCTTCTGCATCCCTTTAATAGGACCATGTGCAAGGTGACAGAAATGCAAATTACAAAATGTATTCGTGTTTATTATTCGAGACTGGATGCAACCTGATGCTTCGATAGTAAAATAAGCAATAAAATAAGTAGATTGGTAACAGGGAGGATGTCTTAGGATGTTACAAGTACAGGTTCGTTTCTCTTTTGCAGGCAGTGGATCCGGAAAACGATCCAGTTTCATACTCTATCGTCTCCGGTAATGACCTCAGGCAATTCGCCATTGGTGATAAATCTGGTGTTATCACCGTTATAAGGAAGTTGGACAGGGAAGACCTGACTCGATATCAGCTGGTAAGTTTTCTAACAAAGGAATCCTAATATATTTAAATTAAATATACTTTAAAAAGGTTTTTAATTTTAAAAACTCTATGATTAAATTTTCTTTTTAGCTGATAAAAGCAGAGGATTCCGGAGGATTATCAAGCACAGCTACTGTCAATATTAGAGTAACGGATATCAATGATGAAAATCCAAAGTTCGAAGGTCTTCCCTATGAATTTACTGTGAAAGAAGGAGAAACTCGTAAGTTAATAGGTCGAGTTCATGCCGAAGACGCTGATGAGGGAATCAACGCTGTCGTTACTTATTTTGCTCCTGACGATGTTCCTTTCACAGTGGATCCTGAAACTGGAGATGTGCTAACGAAAGTTGCTCTCGATTATGAACAAAATCACGTTAGTAATTTCATTATAATGATTATAATAATTAATCATTATAACTAGAAGTTTATGAATTTCTAAACATTAAGTTAGTAATATAAAATTAAAAAATTGTAATCTTCCTTTTTCTAGGAGTACAAATTCGTAGTGACTGCTAGAGATGGAGCACCGGATCATCGATTAGCGACAGCCACAGTGACTGTGAAAGTTCAGGATGTCGAGGACGAGGTGCCGATTTTTCATCAAAGCAGCTACGAAGCTCGAGTGAAAGAAAACGTTCCTGATTATACTGTTGTTCAAGTCACTGTAAGCTAAATTGCTTTTAATTACAACTCATGCTTTCTTTTCATCAAACATTTCCATTTCATTTTTAATTAACAACACTTATTTTAATTAAAAATTTCCAATTAATTCTTTATTAGCTACATTTCCCGAACTTCTAATTTTTCCAGGCTGACGATCCCGACACGACTAAACGAATTACGTACGAATTGAGGCAGGGAGACACCGAACTTTTTGAAATTGACCAAAAAACTGGAGTTATTAAAACCATTCGTGGTTTAGATTATGAAAAAGAAAAACAACATATTCTAATCGTAGGGACTTTGGAAAACACGAGCAATTTGGCTGGTTCAACTACTCGAGTTATTGTGAATGTTCAGGTAGGCAAATATTCATTTTATTAAACTCTGAGAGTCTAGTAAATTCTTTTTATCTCCAAAAATGATAAGATTCATTTTAATTAAGAGGGAATTTAATTTCACATAAAGTGCATTTTTTTAAACAATGCAAGTGGAGTTTTAATTAAAGGCTAGAGAAGATGAATTGAATTTCAAAGCCTCTCGACTGGTAGAAAAGGTTGAAAACGAAGTTGAATTCTAAAAGGCGAACGTTCATTAACTCGTCAAGTAGATGCCCTGTTAATGATCCACATCGCCCTGAAGCTATTGTTCCCCAGAGCTTATTCCTCGTTGTTTCCAGGATGTCAATGATATACCTCCAGTCTTCACTTCGGTGCCTCGACCAGTCACGCTTGACGACGATGTTCCGATAGGAACAACCGTAATAAATCTAATTGCTGCAGATTCCGATGGTACTGCCCCTGGGAATCAGGTAAATATACTGAATTGTTACGAAATCCGTGATTTAATTCTGCAATCATTGGTACTATTGTTGTTCTACTTCAAACTACAAATCAACTAAAAGCATTCTGCGTGAAACCGTTTCAGGTACGCTACGAAATTACTGGAAGAGGCATCGCCAGCAAGTACTTCATCATCGATCCGGATACCGGAGTTTTGAGAGTGCGGGATGATCTGCGCAAGGAGACTGATACTGAATATCAGGTACATTATTATATTTTTTAAGACTATTTAACTATTTATTTTTAAAATATTTCTTAAACCTTTCTTCACGGAAAAATTGAGATTGAAAAAGTTATTTAAATTCAGACTGAGAATTAGAAGAATATTTTCATTTTAATTTTTATTATTTTGATAATTAATTAAGATTGTAATATACCCAGGAGTTAGCCACTATTAAATTCGGGTGTGCAACTCTGTTTCGAATCACTTGAATTCGCTTTGAGACACTTGAATTTAGCTTTATTCATTGGGCTTGACTTGACTTGAAATCAGCTGGACTAATTTGAATGATTTTCTATTTATTTGTATTCGATAGAATTTACTTTAAGTCACTTGATTTCAAGTGCATTCAGATGAGCTGATTTGAATTAACTTGTATGGACTTGAATTCAAGTGAAATCATTTGAATTGGCTTGAATTCACTTGAAGGAACTTGACTTCAGATATCCACAGTTGAAATGACTTGAATTCAAGTGAATATATTTGAATCAGCTGAATTTATTTGAATTCTAATTAATTGACTTGAATTCAGCTGAATTTATTTAAACTCGCTAGCCATTACTAAATTTGGGTATGCAACTCTATTTCGAATCACTTGGATTCGCTTTAAAACTTGAATTCGCTTTGAGACACTAGAATTTGGCTTTATTCATTTGATTTGACTTGAATTGAAATCAGTTGAAATAATTTGACTCAATTTCAATTTACTTGTTTTCAACAGAATTCATTTTATGTACGTAATTTGATTTCAGGTGAATTCAGTTGAGTTTATTTGAATTAACTTGCATGGACTTGAATTCGGATGAAATCAATTGAATTGGCTTGAATTCACTTGAAGGTACTTTATTTCAGATGTCGTCAATTGAAATTATTTGAACTTATTTTAATTCAGCTAAATTAATTTGAATTTAAATTAATTGACTTGAATTCACTTCAATAGGCTTGAATTCACTAGAATTGACTCGAATTCACTTCAATAGAATTGAATCCACTAGAATTGACTTTGATTTAGATGAATTCGGTTGATTTGATGTGAATTAGCAGCATTTTGAACGGGCTTGAATTTTCTTAAATGTACTTATATTTAGGTAAATTGAAATGAACGCAGTTAAATTGACTTTTATCTCAATGAAATAAACATTGGATTCTCTTAATTTCAGTGAAATTCACTTTAATTCCCTAGAATTTAGCTGGATTCAGTAGCAGAATCGACAGGGATTACATTGTATTTAGTTGAATTCACTTGAATTGACTTTAATTTAAATTAATTCGGTTGATATTATGTGAATTACACGGTATTTGGTTGAACTGACTTGCGTGAATTGATTTGAATTAATTTTAATTGACTTAAATTAGTTTGACTTCACTTGATTCATTTGAATTCACTTGAATTGGTTTTTATCAGGTGAATTCGGTTAATTTCATGTAGATTTTGCGGTATTTGAATTCTCTTTATTTCAGTAGAATTCACTTTAAGTCTCTTGAATTCAGTTAACATGACTTAAATTTAGTTGAATTGATTTAAATTCCTTTGAATTTACTTGATTCATTTGAATTGACTTAAATTCACTTCAAATTACTTGAATTCAATTTTGTTTAATATTCCACTTATTCAATTTACATTAAATCATTCTAATTCTGTTGAATTTACTTGAATGCTCTTGTATTTAGTTGAATTCAATTTTGATTAATATTCTATTTATCCAATTTATATTAAGTCAATCTAATTCTGTTGAATTTACTTGAATGCTACTGTATTTAGTTGAATTCAGTTTAATCAAGTTCACTTTAATTAACTTAATTTACGTTAGTTCACTTAAAATCATTTGAATTCAACTTTACTTAATTGACTTAACATGAATTCATTTGAATTCAGTTGAACTGGCTTAAATGCAGTTAACTGTATTTTAAAACAAATGAATTGACTTTGATTTAGGCGAATTCGATTAAATCGATGTGAATTTTATGATATTCACTTAAATTTACTTAAATTCAGTTACATTCACTTTGAACTCAGCTTATTCAGTTAAATTTATTTAAAATTACTTGAATTTACTTGAATTGTTTTTCAGGTACTTAAATTTTACAAAATAAGTGAAATTGATTTGAATTATATTGAATTCGATTGAATTGACTTGGATTACCTTGCATTCCTTGGATTGAATTGAATTCATTCAATTGACTTGAACTGATTATGATTCAAAAAAAAGAACTCGGTTCAATTAATGTGTTTTAACGGTTTTCAGAGTTGAATTGACTTAAATTTACTGAAATAATTTCAATTGAATTAAATTCAGTTGAATTCACTTTAGTTTCAAGGAAATGAATTCCCTTGAATTCTCTTCAGTTCAGTTGTATAAAGTAAAATTGACGTGAATTGTGCTGAATTCAGTTAAATTGATTTGACTTGTGCTGAATTCAGTTGAATTGATTTAAATTAACGTGAATTCAGTTTTCATGACTTGCATCATTTTCGAATGCACGTTATTTATTTTAATTTATTTTTTATGTTACTTGAATTCAGTTGAACTGTTCATAAATCAGTTGAATTCAGATGAATTCTAGCAAATTGCAAGTCGTCAATCCCTTGCTTCGAAAGATTTTAATTTTCAATTCTTTGAAATTATAATTTTTTTTATTTCAAAGCCATAAAGTTCGAACATTTTCTATTTCCACAGAGATAAAGTTCGTCTTAATTCTGAAAGTCCTAAACTTTGGTAACCTGCAATTTTCTAAACTCCGAAGTTCTGAAGACTTTAAATATTAAAGAACCTAAATTTCAAGTCTTTGTGGTTTTCAAATCACAAATGTATGGTTACTCTAATTATATAAAAAATTATTTTTATTAATGGTGGAAGTTTTTTGTTGACAATGATTTTAGGTGGACGTTAAAGCTTTTGATTTAGGAGACCCTCAACTATCATCAGTGACATCAGTTCAAGTTTACATTCGACATGTGGCCACAGTTGCTCCTGAGATTGGATTAGGATTCGCAGAGGATTCCTACAACGTCGATGTCTCTGAAGATGCTGTCGATAACTCCCTCATCAAAACCCTTACTGTCATCAACTCACATGCTCATGACACTACTCCACTAAAGTGCGAGATCTACAGTGGAAATGACGATGGGCTCTTCGAGACCAACGTGACGGATGAAAGGAATTGCGCTCTCAGATTGAAAAAGGCAGCACTCGACTACGAAACCACAGAATCCTATCAAATCAAGATCAGACTGATATCCCTTTCTGGCTTACTCAGATCTGACAGGAATACTACCATGGTTAGTATTAGTAAATTCAAGGACTCCCAAATTTAAACCATTAAATCTTCAATTAAAACCTTAATAAATTCAAATAATTAGTTTATTATTCTATTTTTTTCAGGTGAAAATCCAAGTTCTTGATGTAAACGATAACAGTCCAGAGTTTGAGTTTCCAGACATGAATATGACTTCGGGTCGATATTTTGCAGCGATTCCTCGTACAGCCAAGTTTTCGACAGCAGTTCTTCATGTGAAGGCGCATGATAAAGACAGTGGAAAATATGGCAAATTGGAGTATAAGATTCTGGAAGAACAGGGTTTGAATTATTTTGCAATAGACGCTTCTTCTGGAAGTATCACTACGACTGCTACCTTTGAGAATGTGGATTCGGAGGACTTGCCTTTTAAATTCAATGTACAAGTCAGAGATAATCCAAATTCCACGAGTAATTTCAATATCGCTGAAGCTATTGTGATTGTGAATCTGATCGGAGAGGAGAATTTGTTGGTCATGTCGATTGAGAAAGCAGCGCATGAAAATCTGCACAAGGACGGACCCAAGATTGCAAAACTTATGGAGGAGAAGACGGGACTTTTAATAGGTATTGATAGAATTGTTGTGAGGATTGTTAAAACGGAAAATGGAACGGTTGATATTCCGGAGGACTCGGATATTTGGTTCTATGCTATTGATCCTGTGACAGAAACTATTCTCGACAGAAATAGCAGCAGGCTTTTTAGGTAAGTGATTCAGGATTTCGTTTAAAGGATGGAATAGATGTCTTGATGTCTTAGACGATAGAACTTGATGTCTTAAATTTACTGGAAAGGAAATTTGTAATTTAGAACAATTTTCTTTTCGAAGATAGGTAATGAATTTAAAAAACTTGGGTAGTTATTTGCAATATTTAACTTGTTACATGGATCAAAACTTTTCTATCCAAACATCATTTCACAAAGTAAATAAAAGAGTAGAATTTTTGCTTCAACAATATTGAATATTGTCAGTCAATATCTTCTACTTTAAGTTCTTTACTTTATGATTTTTGACGAAAACATACAAATATCAGAGAGAAAGGATTGATATTTCAATATTCGTTTAATCCCTTTCAAAAATCCTGATGTATTTCTCTAGAGATAAAATATTTTCCTCTATTCTTTTGTAAAATCAGGGTGTCTAGCGGACCAGGAAATTGGGAAAAACCCGAGAATTTAGTTTCACTGGGAGAAAACCGGCAAAACTCTGGGAATTTGATTTCAGATCGGGAATTTTTTAATTGAATGGTAAAATCTACTTATTTTCACTTTATTTTGCGGTTATTTGAAAAGTGGGGAAAAAAAATTGGAAAATAAAAATGAACATTAACTTTTATTTTTGAAAAAATGTAAAGAAAAGTATATAATTTAATGTTTAAGATAGGCAAAAAATGCTAATATGTTTATTTCGTGAAAAATTATAAGTTATCTATGATAATATATAGGTTTATATCCACATTCTTCAGTTTCGACCTTTTGTCAGTTTTATATGTATTTTTTTGTGTGAGAGATCCAATTAATAAAAACATCTCTTAGTATTAATAAAGTCTGAAACGTTGCCTGTCAATACTGCCGTCCAAAGTAAAAAGATGCGTAAGTGACTTTGTGGTTTAGGGTTATTTTCTTAAACCTAGCAATGGAAAAGTCGACCTAAGCGACAATGTCACTTACGTATCTTTTTACTTTGGACGGCAGAATATTAAAATATGTTTTTATTAATTGCACCTTTCACACCAAGAAAATACATATAATATGTACATTATTTTAAATAAAAAATGTAAAATTGGTCGGGAAAATGAAAAATTTGGTCGGGAAGAAACCGGGAAAAACTCGGGAATTTCAAATGGCCTGATCGCTAAAAGTAAATCGGGATAAAACTAGTAACAAAATCTTCTTTAATTTAATATTAAACAAAAAGAATTTATTAATATTGTCTAGATTTTCTGCTTTTCAAATGAGGTTTTGCTTCTCATTTGCTTAAGAACAAACCTTTTAAATGTGAATGTCGACTGACAGGATTTATGAAAAGTGAAATTAAAGTTTTCATCAAACAAGCTCGACAAAATTGTACCAAAACTGTTTGAAAAATTCATTAATTTTAATTATAAAAGAAATTAAAGCTTCTAAGCTCTCTTTGAATGCAAGATTTCTTGAAATTGAAATTACTCAGTTGGTTTTGAAATTAAATCCATTTGAAATAACGCCGATCTCTAATCGAATTTAAAATTCGATCTTGGATCGAAAATTCGATCTTGGATTGAATTTTGAATTCGATCGGGGATCGGCGTTATTTCAAATGGATTTAATTTCAAAACCAACTGAGTAATTTCGATTTCGAGAAATCTTGCATTCGAAGAGATTTAGATTTTAGAATCCAAAAATGACAGACGGGTGGGGAAGCACTTTTTTTTAAAAAACATTCATATTTTGTAAAAAAAAATCTGTTGAGTTGAATTTTGCTGAAATTTCTAACAGATTGTGCATCTTCAGGAAAAAGTATGTTTCAGATGTCAATAAAATTTTTCTAATTGTTTATAACAAATCGTTATAAACAATAATTTTTTTCCATACTTACAGTTGCCAGAAAAATCTGAAAAAATTGAGTATAACCACTGAAGAAGGTGGATTTTAATTATTATTTTTTCAAAGTCCTACATGAAATATATTCGTTACAAAAAATATTATTTAAACAATTTCACAGTACTACGCCAAATTGTAATAGATTTTTTTAAATTTGGAAATAACGATTTGTTATCAACAAGGTGAAAAATTTTGTTGACATCTTAAACATACTTTTTCCTGAAGATTCTGTTAGATATAGATATTAGAAGTCTGTTAGATATTTCAGCAAAATTGAACTCAACAGATTTTTTTTTACAAAATATGAATTTTAAAAAAAAAGTGCTTCCCCACCCCTCTTTAATTTTTGGATTCTGAAATTTAAAAAAATGTTTTTTAGTTCTTTGAACAATCCAATTTGAAAATTCAATAGCAAAAACCCCATCGCGATTTTTTTTACAACAATGAAAATTCATCATCGTTTTGCCTTCCCTGAAAAACGCACAATGTTAATTAACAAATTCATATCTCGTAAAATATTTGTCGTAGGATATTCACGAAGGGCTAATTTTAAAGCTTATTTTATGCTCTAAGAACAAAGTCCTATACACTTTTTACCTATCTCCTAATCGAAAGTAACCATCCAAGCAAACGTGTTGAGAAAATGTTGCGATTTCACGATTTTTGTTAATAACAAAAAATTGTGTAAGAACTCTCTCGAACTTTTCAGGGCTTCAAATGAACGTCCATCCAAACATTTGAAAACAAAGTTCTCCGTGCTGCTAATTTTTTCCAGCAAATGGCCTTTTTACGGCTAATTTGACTGTACTAATAGATGCTCTGAACAATTCTGCAAATTCTTTCCGAAAAATTTCAGACCACTTTTCTCTGACTGACAATAATTTGTTACCCATAAAACTGATTTCTCGTAAAAATAAAGACAAGTAATTAGAATCTAGAAGGTCATTATTATTTAAGAACGTAAAACCGGTAAATAATTATGAATTATGCAAAGAGGTAGAGAGAGTTGAGCAAAATTCAGTGGAAGGGGAAGCAGCAACGATGGAAAGACCTTAGTACAATCACCCACGTACCTATTTCCACTGTGCGTAATCACAAATTGTACTTCGATTTTCAGATCAGTATTGGAGAAGCATGCAATGTCGAATATTACTTATGACGTATCTCCTTTGATCCGAGCAACCGCTATCGAAATCCATGCACCAGTAATGCCATCAGAACCGGTTCGTACACAAACTGCAGTGGCTTTCAGTGGAGAAGTTTTTCCATATGCGCTTATCATCATTGCCTGTGTAATTCTCGTATTGGGCATCGCTGGAATAATTTACATTTGTGTATCCTGGTCGAGGTAAGGTTTTTTTTTTCATTATTATACCTTTACCTCCTTTTTTTGCCTCCAAGAGAGCCTGATTTCAAATCACAGAACCAATTAGCCAATCGACTGTTACCTTATCTCCTTTCCTGCATAATACTTGCTCCTAGAATTAAAAATTTTGTTTACATTATTTAATTTATACTTTAATTATAGATTAGAAATTGATATGGATTGGAGAAAGCTTTTGATAATCTGGAAATGTTTTCAGTTCTTAGAATGTACCACGTATAACACAATTTTTTTATTTCGTATTTTGTAATTTTTAATTTTACTTAGGATCAAAAGTAGGAATGGTTGAAGATGAGTCTTGATCAGTTTAGAGGCACAGAGCAAATGAAATTATTTCTTTTTGAAGAGGTCTTCTTATTTGTGCTATATCTTAACTATTAACGTAATTATTTGCTTTAAAATGGTTGAGACTCCTAGTCATAGAGTTGTCGCTACGCAAAGTTCGCACCAATTTTAATTATAGTGCACTTTCATCGTGTGAATTTATTCTCCTCTTAATTAATTAAATTGACTTTAATTTGAGTTTCCGGAAATTTCGTAATATCTGTCATTATATCATTTTACATGCCAAAGCCAGCGTTGCTTTGATGTTAAATGAAATATATGAAAGTCTAAACGTTTTGCAGCTTTCAAATTTAAAGAATATTAATGTCGAAGGCTAAATTTCAAATTAAAAATAATTAAAAATGATCTTTTTTCCATTTACTTATATCCCATTATCTCTCTAAACTAAATGAGACTCTAAAATGAGCATCATTTTCCTATAGTATCAACTTTAGTATAAAAAAAAATAAAATAAGGGTATTTTAAAAAATATTATTCTAAAATTAATTACTCTAGGCTAAAGTTAGTTAATTGCAAAAGTTTCCTGAGTGTAATTAGTTATTTTTTCTTTGGTCAGGAAGAATTTAATAATGGAAAACAGAGGTATTTTATGCTAGCGTAGGAAATGCTAAACTTCCAAGCGCAAAGCGAGTGAGGATTATTTTTCATTTCTTGTTTGCTTTTATGATTTAAAAATAGGTATAAGGCGTACAAGGATCGTATGCAGCGCATGTACGTTGTTCCGCGGTATGACCCAGTTTACGTTGAGCCAAACTTGAAGGAGTATGAAACTCAAGTCCTTCAGATGAGCGTACCCGTCGACGATAACGATAGTTATAACGATTTACAGCTTGACTTTAGCAACAAAAATCATGCATTTAGTCTCGATAACGTGAGCTACATCACCAAAGATCCCGGCGAAAGTACAGGTACAATTATTTTTTATTTTAAATCAAATATAGGGTTGCTACAAGACCCGGGAAACTTGAAAATGTCATGGAATTTTGAAAAAGTTCTGAAAAACCTGGAAAAGTCATGTTATTTTGAAAAAATGACTGGAATTTTTTAGCTGCACCTGTTTTAAAGTCTTAATAATTATTTTAATCTTTGGCTAAGGATTTTTAAATTGAAAATTGATAGGAATTGATTGTTTAGAACTCAATAATGATCAGCAGAAAATTGAATTGAATTGACTGGAATTTTTTCAAAATGATACCTGGAAAATCTGGAAAAGACATGGAATTTTAAAATTGGATTTTTTTAGCAGCCCTGAATTATTTTACTTTGATACATTTAATTTTTATATTCCATACCGGTAATAAGAAAAAAAACTGCACGTAAAAATGCATTCACAATTAAAAACTTAAAATGGAAATAAAGTTCACAAATTTCTCATTTCGTTGCTAATTCAGTTTATCTGCAAGCTTAAGTTTGTTAATTCTACTTGAAACTAAAAGCTTCATAGCTTAGTTTTCAAATCGAATTTGAAAGTTATTATTCGATTTCAAGAATTTTATGTCGTGAATTCTTTGAATTCGTTTGGATTTATTTTTTCTTATTTAATCCTGCTTCATAGAAAGAAGCTTTCAAACTGCTGACTGAAATTTTAATTACAGTTGTCCGATTGACTTCGTTGTTTTATCATCTATATGATTTTTTTAATTACACTCAGACTCGAAAGGTTTGACAGCTTTTAAATACTTCTTTTTAAATTGAAACTTTCAAACTCTGATGTATTTTTTACTCAGGAAAATCTCTAATTTAGATCAGGGATCACAATCAATTCCCCATACCCCTTTTTCCTCCATTTTCACCTTTTTCCACTTTTTCCCCCTATTATTCTCCAAACCTCCTAAAATCCACTTTTTGAGAGTTTTATTCCTTTTAACCCTTTTTTTATTGAATATTTCGAATAATTTTCCAAGAACTACGAGAAATAGAAACTTATGACATTCAAAAACTCTTTCAATGTTTTCTGAAATTTTTCATACACTCATCACTGGATTATGGGCCGGGCTCGGGGGTAGACGGTCCTCAATTCAATGCTATTAAAATCCAGTTTAAACTGGATTTAAAGCGACGAGCGAGCAGTCTTCTGTAAACATTCAGGACCGCGTATATAGTCTCTGAACGTACCAAAGTAAATGCGCAGAGAGTCGCGATGGCAGCCCTGACCATGAAGCCGGCCGGTAATCCAGTGGCACATAATCCAGCGAAGAGTGTAGCTTAAAAAATTTAAAAATCTATGAAAGACTCCTAAATCTCTTAAAATCCTTCAGAATCTTTAAAATTTATCTGAAATCCTTAAAAATTTTCCAAAATATTCGATACTCTTCCACAATCTTCTAAAATCTTTTGAATACTTCTTTAATCTACTAGAATCTTCTACAAAATTCTCAAGAATCTTTTAGAATCCTCCAAAATCTACAATAGGTAACCGAAATTCTCTTAAATTCTTTAGCATCTTCAAAACTTATTTGAAATCTGTAAAAATTCTCCAAAACATTCGATAGTTTTAAAATCTTCTACAATCATTTAGGTTCTTCTAGATTCTTCCAGAATTTTTTAAAAACTTCTGGGTCCTTCTATAATAATCTTATAAAATCTTAGAGAATATCCCAAAATTCTTTAATATTCTACAAAATAGTCTAGAATCTTCTAGAATCCTCAAGAATATTTTAAACTCCATTAAAATTTCCAGAATTCTGCAGAATCCTTTAGAACCCTCTCAAGTCTACAAAAGACTCTAATAATCTTAAAGAATCTTCTAGATTGTTTTCAGAATCTTCTTAAAATTCTGTAGACCTTTTAAAAGTCATAAAAAAGGTCTGGAGGCGACTAGAAGATTTTAGAAGTTTATAAAAGATTTTGGAAGAATCAGAAAGTCTCAGGAAGATTTTAAAGCATTCTCAAAAATCTAGATTGTAGAGGATTTTTTTGGGAATTGCAAAACATTTTATGAATCTACAAGTTTATGAAAAATTAAAAATATTCTAGAAGATTCTATAAGTTTGTCGAAAAGTCCAGAAGTCGTGAAGGATTTTAGAAAATTCTAGAGAATTCCAAAGGTTCTGAAAGTTTAGAAATTTGAGGGTTTTATTAGACTCTAGATAGGAATCTAAGATTTTTTTAAGAATCTGGAGAATTCTATCTTCCTTGGTATTTTAAAACAAAAAAACTTCTCCCTTTTAAAAAAGGAAATCTCTTTTTGAAAAAGAAATCCACTAGTTTTCTTAAAATTGAACTATTGAACTATTATGATCCCTGCTAGTTTCTTTTTGAATTCAACTTCTTTTAATTTAATTTTGCTGTTCTGAATTATTTTTAAAAAATAAAATTTTCAAATTTTGTATACATTTTTTCAGATATTCAATATATTCAATATATCATTCAAATTATTTTGAATCGAGAAAAGTTTCCTTTGACATTGTTTCACATTTGGAAATTTAAAGTTATAATATGTTTTGAATTTAGAATAATTTAATTTTCCAATTTTTACATTTAAAACCAAGCGGTAAATTTGATTTCGGGTGTTTTCCCTTTGTTTATATGTTTTTCTTCCTTATGGTCATTGATGAAGTAGCAAATATATTTGTTTCCTTTTGTTTTCATTTTTTTATAATTGATCGAAATTTTCTTAATCTTTAGTAAAATGTAGGAATATTGCAGAACAATCGATTCATTTTGAATCAAGATATATTTTTTACACTGGTAGAAGATTTCTAAGGAAGGGTTGCTACAAGACCTAGAAGATCTGGAATATCTGGAAATGTCATGGAATTTTGAAAAAGTTTCATAAGTATTTTTTTCCTCGTTAATTGTTTTTAAGAATTTTATAACACGAATTCTTTAAAATACTTGGAACTTGGTTTTTCTCATTTAATCCTTTTTTATGCTTGCAAACTGCTGACTAAAATTTTAATTAGGTACATTCGGACTCGAAAGGTTTGAAGGCTTTTAAATATTTTCTTTTGAATTGAAACTTTCAAACTCTGATGAATTTTTAACTCAGTAAGATCTCTAATTTAGTTTTTTTTTAAAATTCAACTTATAGTTCAATTTTGATATTCTGAATTATTTTCGAAAATGAAAATTTTCCAATTTTGTCTATTTTTTTCAAACAGAATGTTGAAAATATTATATGCAAATTAGGAAGCAATGTAATATTGTAGGTTGAATCAGTTTTTTCCAACTATTCAAATTATTTTTCATCGAGAAAAGCTTCCTTTGACATTTTATGAGCCCTTTGTCTCCTCATTACGTTCAAGTAACAAATATATTCGCTTCCTTACAGAGGTAGCATAAATTTGTAATTTTTTTCAATATTATAAATGACTGAAATTTTTTCAATCTTCAGTAAAATCTTGGAATACTGGTCGATTCGTTTTGATTAAAGAAATATTTTTTACACTGGTTAAATGTTTCTAAGGTTTCTAAAGGTTAAAGGCTTCGCAGAAAGTTTTTTCACTATTGGAGTATTTTTTCCAAAGTCAGAGTCGACTTCAAAGGTTTATTTCAACTTTTTTAAATACGAAAATTCTCTTGTAACTTTTTAGGTCAGCAAAGTCCTGTGAGTTCTGAAGCAGCGACGACAGCTCGAGCTTCTAGCATAGCTGGCAACCATGCCGATTCGAATATTCAATCCCTGCGTCGTTCAACCTTAGGGCGAAAAAATGGAAACGACACAAGTACCTTAAACAATCATCACACTCCGGTCCTCAATCCCCTTTACAGCCAGGCCGGAGATCTTCTAAGTCCCAGTCCTTCCAACGACAATGTCATTTTTCGAGAAAGAAAAGATTACTCCCATCTTGGATTCACCTACTTAGGTGATCAAAGTCCTGTAGAAACTACCACTGAACTCTGAAAAAAAAGAAACTAAAATAATGTCCTAAATTTTAATTCAAAATCCTCATGGATTTTATGGAAAGATCAAGATTTGATATTTGTTTTATTGTACAGTACGATTTTATCGGAACGTAAATACTCGAAAGTTAGAGTAAATTTCATTGATATTGTTTTACTGATAAATTGGACTTGATTTTCTAAATCAAACGTGTCAGGGGCAACGAAACTGAAAATAACACGATCGTACAAAACCCGCCCGTACAGATGAATTACTGTAGACAATATAACATCAGATTTCTCATGTGTTATGAGAACCACAATGGATTAGTGAGAGGATATCGACTCTGTCGGTACAAGTGCACTTTATGACTGATATCAGTGCAGTGAATTTCATTGTGAACTTTCTATTTATTGTGAAACGAGGCAATAAGCCAGTCGATACTAAGAATGTGTTAGAGATATTGTGTAAGTATGTGTGTGTGAAGAGAGAAAATGTTCGTCGTTGGCAAAGAATTGTAAATGAATTATCCCCGTTAATTAATGTATTATAGATTATTTATGTAATTTCGTTTGCTCATTTTATATTACTGTCTCCTGTAATTGTGTGTCGCGGAACTACTGAAGAATTGCGAAGTATTCTTGAATTAGGCTTTAAAGTGCGATTATTTCCTGAAAAGGTTTCGAGGAAAATATTGTGAAAATCTTTATTTTATTAATTAGATATTACGTTGAATATGAGTGAATTCTGTTATGCGAGTTAAATTCTGAATTCACGCTCCATTCGTTTTTCGCGTTTCTAGTCGCGCGATTTTATGGCCTCGTTCCAGGCCATTAATTCTCTTTTATCCTCCGCAAGACCAGATTCAAAACTTGATTTTAGATTGTAGCTTAATTCTTTTTTAAATGTCTTACCAATTTTTACCGACTTCTCTGTGAAGGAAAAATTGAACTTATCTTCATATTCTAAATTCTTGAAAATTTCCTTCCATTCTCGGTTACTACTTTTCTATTTTTACTATATCTAAGTACCTGCTCGAAGGAAAACTGCCGACTTTTAAAACGCCTTTGGGATTTAGGGAAGGATATCATGAGTCATTTAGCTAAAGGAAGATTTAGTAAGAATGAGAATGAATGAGAGTTTGAAAATAGGGAAATATTTTAAAAGTATTTGAAACTCATGTACTTCAGGTTGAAGTAAATACAACGAACTATTTATTTTTTTAACGGGCTTCATACTTATACTGTACCTCGAATTGTCTTTATTTTGTATCCATAAAAGTCCAGAAATTGTTCTTACTTAACTCCAAGACTTTTTTCTGATTTAAGTTAAAACTATGTAAATAAATCTCTATAACGTTTTTTTCAGCTACGTAGTTACGAATATTATACTGCCAATAATCGGACAATACGAAGGTACAAAAGCCGGTGATGAGTCACCCAAATGAAGTTATTGTCCCTCTGGTTGATTAATTCTTAAGTGGATGAATTGTAAAAGCCATTGTAAAAACTTGTTAATAATTAATAATAAATTTATTATATTACGTAACGAGGTGTTGTATTATTTAGATCAGTGGAGAGTGGGTTTAGTCACTGGTAATTACACTATTTGGTGGCAAATAGAGTCAGTCTTCCGAAAGTAAATGAAAACCATCTGGAATTAGGTTTCGCAAATATGACAAAGCTATACACAGAAATTGGGCTGAAGAACTTTGTTAACTATATTTGAAAATACATGAAAAGTTCCAGACATTTTAGTTTTCAAGTTATTAACTGTTTGTTGCAGAGTTTGTAGGTATGAAATATATTTCTGGTTCTAATTATCTTTAGATTTGAAAATGTAATTTCAAACTTCCCAATTAAAAAATTAATTGCATATTCAAATTCGAATCATTTGAAATTTGTATTTGTGTTAAATAAAATACGAAAGGTCAAGAAGTTTAGAAGGGTTAAAGACTCTTAAGAAGTTTGTCGACAGAAAATTCCCTTAAGCGATCTTCTGACCTTATTCAATTAGATAGCAAGTTAAAGGGGATGAATTACTCTCCCCAAGGATGCTGAGCTCGTTAAAATTTTTATAGAAATTTGAGAGTAATAATAGAACTTGCCATTAAAATGCAACAATTTTTATGATAAATTCTACATCAGAGATCAAAAAATGAATACAGGAGAAACTTTTTTGATATCAATTCTCAGTTGCAGCAAAAGACTATGCAACTTGAAGAAAAACCACTTTTTCTTCTCGGTGGAAAATTTTTCCAAGATTTCTATTCACAGAAAAATATCCGACTCTCAGCTGATAAGCGAAAGAAGACTAATAATGGTTATTTGCAAGATATAGAAAAGAATTCACGCTTTAGAGAGAAAAATAAGTAATGCTAAAAAATCAAGTATGATTAAAATTTAATTACAGCTTCAAAAGGAAATATATTCGGAAAAAATTAATTTCTAGCAGAATGGAGAAAAGTCTGAAGAAGGAAATTATTAATAAGATCAGACATTATTGAATAACGTCCTGGGGATATGATATTCAAGTAATCTTCTTCGGAAACCAAAGCGGAAGATAAAGGAGATCAAAGGAGTACCTATACTGAAGGATAGAATTCTGAAGGACAAATTGATTTTTTTTCAAAGAAACATTGAAGACGAAATATAGAAAACAATATATAGAAAGAAAAACTTTCTAAAAAATGCTTCAAATTGTAAACGATGGAACTTTGAATATTAATTTATTTATTTTTATTAGTGTTCAAATAATTTTAATACTAAAATTATTAATTTTTATTAATTATTTTTTTTAATTCTCAATTTTTATTTAATCAATTTAAAGAGATAGGCAATGAATTCTCGTTGATTTTTTTAAAAAATAATTTTTCACGTTTTCTCGTTCAAAATAATTCTACTTTGAAAATTGTATATAACACTAGGAAGTACACAACTAGGAAGTATTTTATTTATTTTTAATAATTATCAAAACGGCTGTTATATTATTAGTGATTAAACTGATTACACTCATCGTTAAATTATAAGCCGGGCTCGGGGGTAGACGGTCCTTAATTCAATGCTATTAAAGTCCAGTTTGAACCGGATTTAAAGCGATGAGCGAGCAGTCTTATGTCAACATTCAGGACCGCGTATATAGTCTCTGAACGTACAAAAGTAAACGCGCAGAGAGTCTGGCGGCCCTGACTGCCCGAGGGATGGCGCCGTCACGGGACGATCAGGGGCGGGGGACAGAATCAGTGAAGCGTGAACGACCAAGAAGGTGGCCCATAATATAGTGGCCCATAATTTAACGATGAGTGTAAATGAAACCTGTAAAAATATTTTATAACTAAATAATTAGTCAAAAATAACTGATTCATAGCTAGAATTCAGTTACTAATTCAAATTAGTAAAAATTTTAATTGGACTCAAATTTAGAGAGATGATCATCAAAGAGATGGGTACTTTTCTTATTCCTTGAAACTTTTTCCAAATTGTATCAGGATTTTAATAATAAAAACGAAACTCTTCTTGATTTTTTGATAAAAATAAAAACTGATTTGGATGATTTGCGTTTACATACTGCAAAAATATGGAATATATTTAGTTATAAATGTACAATTAGTACTGATAGCTTATACATTGATAGCTTATTTTGTTCTTTAAAATATTATATACAATTTTATTTCGTTGGTTCTGATTAAAACACAATGAAATTTGTATAAAAAATTGTTAATTAAGGGACTACACCATTGTGAAATTTTTTTTCAGAATTCTTGAAATTCAATATTTCTAAAAGTTATCAACGGATTTAGGTTTTCTTTTTCTTGTTTTATTAGGAAAAGTAATTTCTATAAGTTTTGTATGAAATTTTTTAAAATAAAATCAAAATTGTTGACATAGTTAACCAACAAAGTTTTGTGTTTTTTTTGCCGCTACGGCAGAGGTTTCTCGAAAACCACTCATCCGATTTGGTTCAAATTTTTTGGGTGTATTTTTAGATAAATTATCTCTCGTCGTACGCGGGGATTTTTTTCTTAACTTCTGGAGAAAAAAGTTATTGAAAATTGAAAAGAATGCAAAAAAATGATGAAAGGCCACTATTTTGTCAAAAAAAGAAAAAATCTCCGTTTATGACGATAGCCAGTCTAATCGTGTTTATTATTCGTGTTCGACTTTTTGTTTCAGATGATTACAGCGACCTGTAGCTCTGTCCCAGTCCAAAAAAATACAAAATTTTGTTCTTTAACTGTATCAACGATTTTGGTTTTATTAAAGAATTTTTCATACATACCTTGTAGAAATTACTTTTCCCAACAAAACAAGAAAAAGAAAACCTAAATCCGTTGATAACTTTTCGAAATATTGAATTGAATATTAAAAAATATTAAATAAACAATTATAGATTAAACTATTTTTGACTATATCGCACTTTGATTTCTCTTTTAATATTTGCTGTACCTATTTAATAATATGGTTATTTTCCTCGACTTTATAAACCTATTTTAAAAATTTGTGGTGTCTTTAAAACTGAGGAGCTAACCACTCTTGAAATATGGGTAATATGCCTTCATGAGATCTTTGAAATCTTTTGAAATTTTTTAAATCTTTGAAATCTTCTACAATCTTTTGAAATTTTTGTGAAATCTTCGAAATCATTTGAAATATTTTCAAATCTTTGAAATATTTTGAAATTTCTGTGAAAACTTAAAAATATTTTGACATTTTCTTACTCGAGGGGCTAACCAGTTTTGAAATCTGATGTAAATGCCTTCAAGCAATCTTTGAAATTTCTTGAAATCTATTGAAATCTCATGAAATTTTTGTGAAATCTTGAAATCTTTGGGAAACCTTTGAAGCCTTTTGAAATCTTTGAAATCTCTTGAAATCTTTTGAAATCTTTTGAAATTTTTGGGAAATCTTTGAAATCTTTTGAAATTTGTTTGAAATCTTTGGAATCTTTTGCAAATTTTTGAAACCTGTTGAAATCTTTTGTGATCTCTGAAATCATTCAAATCTTTTGAAATCATTGAAATTTGTTGAAATCCTTAAAATCTTTGAAATATTTTAAAATCCTTGAAATCTTTGAAATATTTTGAAATCCTTGAAGTCTTGAAATCTGATATACACTCAAAAATCGAGTGGTCAGCCCCTCATTCAAAACTAAAAAATTTGATTCATAAAAAATGTATTTTGTCACCGAGAAAACGGTTTTAACGATTCAGTTTCCATAACACTGTGTAGGCCATTAATCCACAATTTATTTCTGTTATCCAGGAAATACCCTAATCCACCTTTCAATTCCAAAACCCTTAAAAGTCTTCGCTAATGCAATAGATAATCCAAGTTAAAACAACCTTCGAAACGTAAACACCCCTTCTTCAGTTTAAACTAAAATATTCATCATATGAGTGAGTACATGGGAATCCTTGGCATTTAAAATAATGCTTCCACGATGAATTCGACCCCTCGCTGGCCCGAGGTTTACATACACAGAATCTGGAGCTTCGCAGCATCTCCAGAGCGTCGGCGCTGCTCTCATCTCACGCAGTCGCATCTGGACCAAAAACATGACGTGAACGCGGTCTAGAGGCCGATATGAGGTGGTGAAGTTGCCGAAAGGCTCCAGACAGTACGCGACCTGGGCGCGTTCTCTCCCAGCATCCCTCTCATCTCAAGAGAAGATCTTTAATTACTTCAATTTGCCCAAAGCGGACCCTTTTTCCCCTTGAATATGTCAAACAAAAGTGGTGCAAATGATATTTATTAAATTTTTCTCTCGTTTCAAAGTGTGAATCTGAGAAGAAGCAACTGGTTATTGTTTTCATTTATATTTACATCGTGGGCTTCAACCCCTTTCGATTCGAGTTACGCTTTCAGTGTGTGTCACGTAAAACGAAGTCAACCACCTGTGAACTTTTCTATGTACGTGTTTGTGTCGATAAGTATATCAACTTTAGGAAGCGAGTCTTGAAATATGAAGTTTCTAGCTTTCTGTCAGGATGTCTGCAGCTCGGGTCATTTTACAGTCACAGATAAGGCAAGTGAATTTGTAAGAGGGTGAAAGGAAGGATGCGATTAATTAGTCTCGAGGAAAAATGAGAAGGAAATTAAAATTGATTTATGGTGGTTGGGAGGGATTCAGGATTAAGAGGAAATTAGGTTTTAGCGTAAATTAATTTGCATTTGAATCAATAATAATAAATTATAATAATTATAATAATAATAAATTAATAATAAACACAATAATCATCGTGTCGTCGACAATTACTTGTCGTTGCAAGCTCTTGTGCCTTCCGAGAAAGTTTACCTTAATAAATTTTAGTCATTACATAAACAAACGTTTATTGCAATTTAAGGACGTTCATTAGGATTATCAAAAAATGCATTGCAAAATTTTTTTGTTGGAATTTTCATCCTCTCACCCTCCAGATTTGTTTGAATCCCAAAAAAAGTAAACATGTATTTTTTTATTTTGAAATCAATTGATATTTAGGGATTGCTCAAAGCCTATAAAGTTTTACGTGTATTTACCATTAGAAAAAATACGTGTTTGTAAATTTAAAATTTACAATAAAATCATTAATATTAGGTGTATCTTACTGCATCTGGCACGTTTTTCTTGAGAATTACTCGCTGAATGTGAACCAATAATTACTTTTTGAATTCAACCCCCATTAGCCACTTTTATAGGGTTCCTTAACCCCATAAGCGCAAAAATGAGATATCGCGTATTTTTGGCGATTAATCTTATACTTTTTTTTACAGTATTTTTTTACAAGTTGTTTTTAATGCGTGAGATATTAATTTCTAAACATATTTTGTTGTTTTAAAAATTGTTTTAACAATTTATTGTTGTTTATAATCTGTTTACAAATGTTTATTACTGTTTATAACTATTCATTATAGTTTATAACTATTCTTCAACTTTTCTTCGACTCTTTAGTTATAATAAGATAGTAATTAATTAAAATTAACAAAAGTAATTGTTTAAACAATTAATTATTGTTTATAACGATCTTCTCTTAGAATAAAGCTAGAGAATTGCAGCTTTTTCTACATTCTTAAACTTTTCTTTGACTCTTTAGTTATTAACATCAAATAATTAAACATCCACAAGAATCATTATTTAAATAATAAGAATACCTGATTCATAAAAAATAATGGCATAATTTTTAAATAATGATTCTTGTTTGTTTGTTTATTCATTCTAATGCCCGTGGTAAAACCATGATGTGGGCAACCAAGAAATATACATAAATTTGCATACATTTTTCTTTAGTGTTTAAAATACAATAGTAGTGTTTCGATGTCATCGTGCATTTATTAACAGGATGTGTCTAAGATATAAACGTGTCTAAGATATAAAATATACTAGATGTAAAATTATTACGATTTAATTTATTAAATATTACGATTCTTATGGGTGTTTATTTATTATTTGTTCATAACTAAAAAACCGAAGAAAAGTTCGAAATTTCCGAAAAAACTGGAAGTTCCTGGATTAATTCTCAAAAAAAATATAATAATGGACAATAATATACAGCCTGAAAAATGATTTTTGTTGATGTTTATTGGTTATTATTTTTTGATGACTAAAAAGTCGAAGAAAAGTTGAAGAATGTAGAAGAAACCCACAATTTTCTAGCTTTATTCTAAAAAAAGATAGTTATAAACAATAATAAATTGTTTAAACAATTTTTAAAAGAGCAAATTATTTTTAAATGTAATGTATTACGTATTAAAAACAATTTGTGTAAAAAAACTGCAAAAAAATAAGATTAAACGCCAAAAATATGTGATATCTCATTTTTGCACTTATGGGGTTTTTTGGGACCCTATAAAAGTTGCTTATGGGGATTGAATTCAAAAAGTAATTAATGATTCGCATTCAGTGATTAATTCTCAAGAAAAGCGTGCAAGAAAATGTAAGAAACATCTAATATTAACGATTCTATCACAATTTTACAAAAAAGTCTTTTTCTCCCATGAAAAATACACGACAAACTTTATGGGCTTTGAACAACCCTTGAATACCGATTGATCTCAAAATAAAAAATACATTTTTACTTTTTTTGGGATTCGAACAAATCTGGGGGGTCAAAGCATGACAATTCGAAAAAAATGTTGCATTGTACTTTTGAGCCACCCTACTGAGCAACGTTTATAAATTTATTATGAAAAAAGTTGAAAATTATGCTAATAAATCCACATTGTTAGTTTCTTGAAAGTTTATCTACTTTTTATTTACTGCAGTCGAATATTCATTTACTTTTGGTTAAAAATTCATTCATTTTAGTTGGATTCATTTACTTTTCATTTAATGTTGTTGAAAATTCATTAATTTCAGTTGAAGATTCATTTATTTTGGATGAAAATTTATTTACTTGTGGTGAAAAATAAATTCAATTACGTTAATTGCCTAAAACTTCAACTAAAGTAGTTGAAATTTCACTAAGATATTTCTAACACTGTCACTTGATATGATGCACTACAAATTTCTGCGTTTATTTTTATACTAAAAATTATTAAGAAAAATGCTATAGTACTCGAATCCTTATACATTACAAAAAGCAAGAAAAAAGTAGTGTTAACAGAAAAAAATTTGCATGTAGTTGGCATGTTATCAGCACTGAGAAAAATAGATAGTGAAAAGGAAGGGAAGTTAATATCTGGATATTGAACTATGGGACAGCTATCTAAGATATTAGGGTGTAATATCTAGATATTATAATATAATATCTCATATGTTAAATCATAATATCTAAATATTACACCACAATATCTTAGATAGCTGTCCCATAGTTTAATATCCAGATATTAACTTCCCCTCCTTTTCACTATCTATTTTTCTCATTGTGGAAGCCAACACAAGTGTTTTTTAAGAAAAAGAAAAGAGAGAAACCTCCTACATTCTGTGAATTCTAGCCTTCCTTGTATTCAATTTTCCTCGTGTTTTCTGGCTTGGAAAATTCAGAGCAACGAGGTATTACTCTATAAAAAAAGTATGGTACCACAGAATCTCCTATATGAGGATGAAAAAGCAGATTTTCCTGAGATTTTTTATGCGAGATGAATTTTTATAACATTCGTTTATTAATAAAGGTTTAATAAATGTATATAAGTTTAAGGGGAAGTTTCAATGATCCTCTTATAACTTAGAGTTGAAACTTAAAAGCGTAAAAGTTAGAGTGCTTTTAATTTAAAAACTAGGAGAATTTTCTAGGCTTTGAATATGAAATCACTTAACTTTAAAACACGCAGAAAAATATTATTACTATTTATATAAATATATTATTGAAATATATATTTCTAATTAGTGTATTTCTTCAGGAACTAAATTTGAACTTCAATTTCCGTCAAGGTGAAAATTACAGTACAGAATGAAATGAATAAAATATTTTCAGATTGATGACTAATGGAACGCTAGAAAACACTTGCTGGTATGAAGTACCTGAAAGTGACCCTTTTTGTGTTCAACCTCCTAATATGGGTAAATATTCACAGTTCAATTTCTGTAATTTTTTGAAACTAATTTTTGTCTGAGGTCAAAAAATATTTCTTTTGAAGGAATATAATTTCTAAATTGAAATTAAAAATAACATAATATTTTAGTACGCTATAATATCGATTATAGTTTTCATCATGATAATTACATAAGCTCAAGAGTATTTTACACTAATTTTAAAACAAGTTTTACATTTATTTTGAAATAAGTTTTACACTAATTTTAAAATAAGTTTTAAACTAATTTTAAAATAAGTTTTACACTAATTTTAAGATAAGTTTTACACTAATTTTAAAATAATTTTGAAAATAAGGAAGCTTTTTGTTGACAAATAATTCATTTTCAGATGGCCGGGTGCTCAGTGATGTTTCTAGGCACTTGGCTGCTAATGGAGCCATGCAAAGGACACCTTCTAAATCTTTTTCTCCCAAATTTAACTCCACACGACACCATTCATTTAATCGCATACAGTTTACTTGGAATCGGAATCACAGTACTGACTGTCGGCTTTTTTGGATGTCGAGCTGCCCTCCATGAAAATCAATGCATTTTAGCTATAGTAAGTCTCATTTTAAACATATTTTTCAAGAATTTTTTGTTTTTTCTCAAAATGAATTTTGAATAGCAATTTATACAAAAGAAGGTAAAAATTTTGTTTTGAATAATGAGCTCACTGAAGTTTGCAACGTTTATAAAAATAAGCAAGAAAATTTTTTTTTTTAATGCACGAGACATAAATTTGGGTATTATTAGGATTAAATTTTCCCATTTAGATAACTGATATCTTGTGCTTTTCACAAAAATCGTTTTTAAATGTTGATGAGTTGGATGAAAATGGCGCATGCACCACATTACAAAATTCTCTTTATTTAAGTCAATATGAAAAATAATTTAATGATTTGAAAAAGATATTGAGCCTCAAAAGATATTTTGATGAGATACCAATATTTTTTTATTTATATATTTTTTCAGTATTAAAAATGGATGTAAAATAGTCCAAAAAAGCATCAAATTTTGGCACATTTAACCTTGGATTCCTCCCGAATTACCATTTCGAATATATTAAACTCAAAACCATTAAGTACACATTTCAAAAAATAACTCCAAATACCTGCTTTACATTTTAACGAGGTTATGAACACTTGAAGAAATTTTCGACTTCCTAAATATATGAGAATAACCACTCATTTTTTTATCTAATTTGGACAAAAAGTACACATTGTGGTAAGTTTCTAAATAAGGTAGATGACCCAGTAATCGTACCGGTCCCAGTAATCGTGTAATTGGCATATAACCTAAAGAAATAATTATAA
>JBAGKK010009063.1:0-12171 GCA_037177015.1 Euceroptres primus | reverse complement strand
ACGAAATCCACATTGGTAATCTCCAATTATTTCCTCGGCATAAGGTGTGAGTCTGTTTACCATTATATTGGATAAGATTTTATAGCATGATGGGCGACGCAAGGTCAAATACCGAGAAATATTGAACATTGGATAATTGGTTCAGCAAATCAATTATACTAGGAAGCGGATGCACGTAAGTCTTATGCATTCTTCTTCATTAATGATTACCCTTGATTGAATCATTCTTATTTTCAATAAATTAGGATCTGCTCTAGTATCAGTCATCATACTGGTAGGATGTTATAATCCTTCTGTGGCTATTTTAATATACGGAATTGAACTACTTATTGTCAAATTAATTTTTTATGTTTCCTGCGAACCTTTGTTATTAACATCGGAGGCATTTAATTTTTTTTCTGGGCCTCCCTCGGCGCATCGTCCCGGTGGAGGGAACTAGAGTTTCCCGAATACTGTTGTGGGACTGGTGAGCCTTGTTGCTCTTCCACATCAGCAAGCACTTAGGCCCTTCCGCTTTCACTGGGCCTGATAGGATGCAAGTTTGAACTAGTATTTAGAAAATGCTAACTCTCTATCGCGACACGTATAACAACTTGTTTAATCAAAAAATATTTTAAGCGTTCAATAAATTATTTTCTTTCTTCAAAAACGTTTTTATATTTTTCTACTTTTCGTTCCTGTGTTATACTTTAAACTTTACTTACTTTGACGTAAATTTTTCGATATTACTCTAAAGAACGAATTTTTATCAACAAAATATTGTTAATTTGAGTTTAATCGCCATCCGAGATAAATTAAAAAAATTTTTTAATAAATTAAAACGGAACCATTTCTAAGAATCATGGATGTTTTCATGCATTATGGTGAAAGAAAGAAAAATTCGTTTAATTAACAGTAAAATACTTTTCAAACTATTGTTAGTTTCCACTTTTTTTGGTTTTCTTCTGCTGTGGGTTTGGTCGTAGGCAAGTTGGGAGATGGAAGATGCCCGGAGTAACTTCTGGAAGATAAGCGGGTCGCGGCTAGAAGCCCGCGACCAACTGTCCTCCGGTGTAAGGAGCTTGTCCTTTTAACAGCCTTACGCCCCCACGACGAAGTCGTGGTAGGGGTTGTCTCCCTTACAGTTTCTTCTAACATGCTGGGCCTTGCTAGAAGCTTCTAGAAGGTTTTTTCATTTAGGAGAAACTTGGACTAGGCTTGACCTTGCATAGTACCATAGGAGAGCGAGAGATAGCAACTATAGTGCGTGCGAGGGAGATGGTGAGAGCAAGTGCGACTGACGAGCCTCGTTGCTCGTCCACATCTGCAAGAACTTGGACCTTTTCGCTGTCACTGACCCTGGTAAGATGCAAGTTTGAACGTGCTTCTGGCACCAAACTAGAAAACTGCAAGCAAAACGTCGTTGAAAAGCGATAGTATTTAGAAAATACTAACCCTCTATCGCGACTCGTATAACACAATAAAGCAATTTTAATAAATGTTTATTATGTTCTAAATATTTTACATGATTTTTATTAGGTGATTTACCTTAATTTACTTTTAACTTGTGAAATTCATGTTTCATAATCTTTTCACCCCTCACCATGGTGGTGATGCTCATTAGGTTGTTCTTACTTCAGAATTCGCGTCCACGCTCGAACTCGATTCGAATCGAATCAATCGCAAGCGCTCTCGTGTCTTTTTTATCTTGTATTTTTTACTGAAAAAACACGCAAGTCCATTTTGTAATAGAAATTGTTTAAAAAATCTGTTTTTTATTGCAGATGTGAAAGCGCACATGTTGCTTATCCAATAAGCGTAATTAGATTATTAAAAATTTAATTTGATGTTAGTGTTCTTGATGCAAACAGTTGTTCTTGATTTTATTGTTTCGAACGAGATTGGACTTACCTATCTCTTTACTTTGGTCGGCGGAATCGTGAGAGATATTTCTTGGCTGTGTCCTGAGAATTTTAATTCTTGATTTTGGAAAAACTTAATTTTTTTAAATATAAAAAATACAATTTTGTGGGTGACTTGTTGTAAACTAATTATGAATGAATTAATTTAAAACATCTTGAGGTTACTGTTGGCTTTAAAATTTTATTGATTTTTGTTTAATCGGCGGTTCTGTGAAGTGTCTAAATTTTTCTATTGGGATTATTTTACTTCATTCCTCCTGATATAACAGACGGATAAGTTCCTTATATTTTTTTATTTTTTATAATTGTAAATGATGTAAAGATTCTTCACCACGAGAGGAGTCAGAGAAAGAGAGAATTCACTTAAATGTTTTTCATAAAGAGGGAGGGAAAGAATGTGATTAACTTTAAGAAAGATTTTGGAAAATATAACATGGATTTCGATTTTTTCATAAAATTTTTGTGAATTAAGGTTATATCTTGATAAGTGTTTGTGCATTAATGATATGTTTGTGCATAAAATATAAACTCAAATCGTTTCCGTTTCCTATCTGCTCAAATTTTTCTAACCTTGATAAGGGTGCTGTGTGTTATTATGATTTGATAATAATAAAAATTAATAATAATGTGTTTGTGCATAAATTGATATGTTTGTGCACAAAATATAAACTCAAATCGTTTCCGTTTTCTATCTGCTCAAATTTTTCTAACCTTGATAAGGGTGCTGTGTGTTATTGTGATTTGATAATAATAAAAATAAAAAAGACAAAAGAAATAATAAAATAAAAAAATAAATAAAATAATATATAATAGGAGCATCTTATGGTGGTTGTCTAAATTTGGTCGTTGGATTCTTGGTTTCATTTTCATTTCCATTGAGTTCTATACATTAATTTATAATACACCCATATTTACCCTAACGAGGGAGTCTGAATGGACCACGAAACATGCCGGTACCCAAGGTTTGCAAGAGAAAGACAGAGAAGTACATATAATAAAGAAGTGAGTGAGAGGTTGAATTAATTGACACTATTTGCTCCTTTTCTCCCTCTTTTTTCATTGCTGTATTTTTGTCTCTAAATAGCCGGAAAGTGAAATCTAGGTAATTTGTATTTTATATTTGTGCCCGTTTTTTTGCAAATAATTATAACTTTTTATCTGCATAGCATGGTTCATTAGGAAGTGTAAATTCGTAATCAAAGAAATATTTAATACAGAAACATTAAGCCCCAGACATTGAAAATGCATTTTTCGATCATGAACGGTCCTTAGCAGTCCAAGAAAAGAAAATAAAAAATTTAATGAAAATAAAAAATGATGTATTGAAAGTCTTTTATAACTTGAAAAACAGTGATAAAAATTATTGAAAATTTCCAATTTTTCAAATTTATTTTTTGTTATATCAAGATATTTATTCAATCAACCTCAATTTTTTTTGGTAGAAAAAGAATATGTTAGTACATCCTTTAAATCTAGAGTAAACTTTCTTGACTACCAAAATTGCAAAAAAAAAATAATATCAGAAACGATTTTCGAGAAAAATATAAAATCAAAAAAATGCTTCTTCTTATCTAATCCGGCTCAAAATAGGTACTGAATTATGGGTACTTTCTTACAGTAAATATTAGTCATTTTTTTCAATCGGGAATGCTTTTTTGATCGTTCTTGTATGATTTTTCGTCATTCTAATATGATCTGTGGCCAACTTCTGGTTGAAAGATGATACCAGAAACAAAATGCAAATCCGGTTTTTGATTCTGTTTTCATCCACTTCGATTCTGTTTTCATCCACAAATCGTTTCCATTTTGATCCACAAACTATATTTTTTTATGCAGTTTCGCAAACTAAACTGAAGTCGGATGGTTTTGTTGCATGAACTGTTTCCATACCCAAATTGGCTCTAGACTAAAAGCATTTCTAGATTTTACTGTGCTGAAGCTATAATTCTTCCCAATTTCATGGCCCTAGCTCAAGTCATTTGCGAGTTATCATAAATAAGACATTGTTGACTCACACATATACACACACGGACATTTTTAAGAAATCTCATTTTCGGATTCCTGGGGTCGAATTTGGCCGAGAAATGTTAAAACATGCGATTTAAAAATTCTCATCGTAATAAAACTTCCTTTATGAAGAAGCAATATATTGAAGATCTTTTGCCAAACTCCAAATTTTGCAATAAGTTTGCGAGTATTTTGTGACATATGGACAAAGTTATTGCCTTTGAAAATATTTCCAATGATTTTGATATTTCGACAGTTATGTTTATATAATTAGAATTTTTGAAAGTAAAATAGCTCGTTGTGGGTTAAAAACCATTACAATTTAAATTATAAATGTATAATGCCAACAATGTTGGCATTGTACATTATACACACACACATACACACAATGTGTATTGTGTGTATGTGTGTGTGTGTAATGTGAGAAAATAGATACCAGTAATCACCCAAAGAACGTGAGTTATCATTTGACGAAATTACTGATCACATAGAAAATAACCTGGAAATAATTAATATTTCATGAACGATTTTCGAGCCGCAGAAGCTGAGTACCGTGGGGTGCATTATTGTTTTCCAACCCCTAGCTGGCCATAAAGAAAAGACTACTCAATATTCAATAATTCCCCGGTCAGGGAGAAATCGCCCTTTGGGTCTCTTGCAAACCCTCGGGGGCACACATAAAAACTAACTGAATCAAATCAGATATTTCGTTCCGCTGGACAACACCAAATGGAGGTTAAGCTTTTCCGGCCTTATCATATAATTGCAGGAATTGTTGAAGTGCATATGATAATTGCAAAATAAATTTCAGTAAATGGTCACTAATGTGCATTGGGATAAAAAGAATTTAAATTTGATTTTTTACAAAAGGTTTAGTAACTATAAGCCTATCCGTGTAAGTGTGATCTGAATAACAAACCTGTTTATGTTATAAAATAGGACTACTGCGTCTGCTTAATAATATTTATAAGCCTTTATTGCAAAAAATTACTGATTAATTATTTTTATTATATCAACCTTTTTTGTGATCCAATAATTCTAATTTATCTGACTCGTGAAGGTCAAAGAATAAATACTGAATGGTCTAAAATTAAATTAAATTAAAAATCACGAATACATAATAAATCATGTAGTTATAATAGTTAATAGTTTGAAATGCATAATCAGTCCAAAGTTAGAGGCAATTTTGCCGTCCCAACGACGAATAAGTGTAACTAAAAGTTTTTCAGTGTATCTATAGGTGGAGAGAAAATCGAGCAGGTATGAATGATATTGTGTATCTTGGGAGTTTATTCTCAGCTAACGGGAGTTTTTATAGGGAAATTATGAGGCGTATAAATGATAAATATACTCTATAATGTTAAATATATTCCTATAAGTATCATAGGAAACTTATAGGTAGAGTGTCAAAACTATTACTAGAAGTACAAGTGTATTGGAAAAAGTCAAAGTAGCAATTTATCTACATTAATTTTTTCTTGGTATAATAATAGCAATAAAGCATTTTGTCAAGCTGAAGATAAAAGCTTTTAATATTTTTTCTCGCAATATAATAACAAAAAAGAATCGTTGGAACCTAAATGATGTTTTTGATTTTTTCCGTCTCATACTGATTCCTATTCGCAAAAAAAGTTAAAACATTCGTTAGATATAAGTACATCATGATGCAGGACTATCTCTAATAAAACCAGTTAAAGTTCAAGGATTTATGTACCTTTTTAAGGAAGGCAAACTAAAAATGAATGCTTTAAATCGCAATCAGTGAAAAATACCGAAGATATTTACGAATATACCTCTTTTGTGATTCACATACAGATTTGTCTATTTATAACCAACTATCTTCCAAAGCTGATACAAGCTCGTTCAATTGCTGCGATAAGAGTACACTGTGTCGCACTGCAGATCCCATTCATTATCCATAGATTGCAAAGAACCGAGATAGTACTTATATAAACACATTTGTTTTGTTATCTGAGTCTGACAGCTAACTCTCGTTACAGGAATAACAAAAGCTTCTTTTAAAAATGAGCATGATAAATAGAACTAAGTTTACTTCATTCATAACACTTTAAACCAATTTTTTAAAATTTGTGTTTGGTATTTGTCTTCAATAGTAAACGGCTACCTTTCTCAAAGTTTATCTGATTATATCCGCTGTCCAGTTTCTGTTTAATATCTCAGTCACGAGGCATTTAATCACCTAATGAATTTAAATTATCCATAAAACTCATATTCAACTTAGTCAAATAAATTGATTTTCAATTAGTTTATTGTTGAATTATTATTATAATTATTTTAAAGCATTCAATACATATTCATGATAAAAACACTTAAAATAACATAATTCACTAAAAATAACAATACACAAATAAGCTATACTATAATTAATATTAAATAACCTTTGCATTTTTTTCAATATAATTTTTTGCGTAGGCATTTACCGTATAATCGACTAAAATAGTTGTCAGAACGGTCTCCAGATGGCAGCACGAATCAACTATTTCAGTAAAACTAAGAATCATAGATAAAAAAAGGTGTACATTTATTACTGTAGCCCCTTATTAGTTGAAAAGTGTAGTATAAATTGTAGTTAAGATCTAACTGTACTTTTAATAATACAATCATTTTTTCGTAATATATAATATAGGAGTAATTAAAATTACTGTCTCGTATGCAATTGTATAACAAAATTTTAAAGAAATAAATCAATAATGTATAATTTATGTTTGTAATTATAAAACGTCTAGAATTCGGCCAAAAAAAATGATTTTAGCATTAATTTGGCTATTAATTTGCATATGTACTAAGCATATTTAATACATTTAAACAACTACTATTTTTTAATTTGACTAATTTAGTTTGCATTATTTTGTTCTATTATTTTAAAAAATACAATAATATCATTAACAATTTTATTCTACGGAAGAGTGCATTTTCCATAATAAAGTTAGAACAATCCGGAGAAAAATAATGAAATTTATTTCATGCTGGTTATTAAATATCCAGGAATTTTTCAGAAAGTAGATACCTAAAACAATTAAATATGTCTTAAATTTTTTATTCGTTTTAAATTTAATATGTTCCGTAGAATGGTCTAATTTCTAACACTTTTTAACGCTTTTGAAGCCAACGACTCTCAAAATGATGTCCAGAGTATTTACAGTCAGAATATTTAATCGTTAATATTAGTTACTTTTTATACCCACAAGAAAAATTTTTATCTTATCCGTTTACCTCTCCATTTGGTAAAAAAGTAATGCCACAATTGACCCTACGATTTTGGGTACTTTCGGATACTTCATTTTTCAAAGATATTCAAAATATATGTAATAATTGTATTAGAATGTCTGCCACAAAACTTTCAACACCACTCCCCACTCTCAAAACCCTCTTTTCAATATCCTGAATACATGCATAATCAAAATAAAATATAGGTAAAAGTGTTTACTTTCTAGTAAAGTTTGATTTAGACATTACTTTTTGCATGTTATATTTTTCTGCTGCACGTCGAATGGTTGTTTTCTTTTTTCCTGCCTCTGAGAGAACTTTATGAAACACGCCATCTGAGTATGTAAAATAATTATAGGTAAACTCCCCACTCTCAAAACCCTCTTTTCAATATCCTGAATACATGCATAATCAAAATAAAATATAGGTAAAAGTGTTTACTTTCTAGTAAAGTTTGATTTAGACATTACTTTTTGCATGTTATATTTTTCTGCTGCACGTCGAATGGTTGTTTTCTTTTTTCCTGCCTCTGAGAGAACTTTATGAAACACGCCATCTGAGTATGTAAAATAATTATAGGTAAATTGGCATTTGCTGTTAGGATTCAATAAATTGAAATTGAAATTGAATTGAATAGGTATTTTCTTAATTTGTGGATTACTGCATCATGTCCAAAATTAGCCTGCAAAATTATCGTTTGTCAATTAAATCTCTATATCAAAATAATTAAAACAGTTATTTTATTTAAATCAGCATAAAGTTTGTGTGCAGATAAAGTGTGCAGACTAAAAAAATAAAAGTAATCTTGTAGATATCTTACATATTAACATATCTTATATATTTTATGCTAGTTTGTTTAAGCAAATTTCAAATTTTTGAATAATCAACGGTGCAATAAGTAAATTTTTGAAAACTTATTTTCTTATCCATCTCAACTGTTACCCTGTCAGATTATACCATTAGAGTGTTTAAAAGGTGGAAAAATAACAGATGGTTTATTAAAAGTAAATGATAGTCGATGGCAAATTGGCAATACAACATATGTAGTGCGAAGTTTGAATGTCCGCAGTTAGCCTGCTGTCCGAAATTACCCCATTCTACGGTAAATAATTTGGCTAATTCTTTTGTTTCAATAAATTCAGTTTATATTTAATTTAATGTATAATATTTTTCTCCTGATTGTTCTTCAACTTTATTATGGCAAATACACGAGAAAAATTTGTACCTGAAGAAATACTGAACTTTGTTCAGAACTCTTGAATACAGAGACAAGTTTTGTAAATTTTTTGAAAATTATTGTCAAAGATATTAGTAGATAGATACTTGAAGTTTAGCAGATAAATACTTGGTTTTCCTGATGTTACATTAATGATTGCATAGCCAAAATTATTTTGATTAACTGCCTATAACGAAGTGGAAGGAAAGTTTCGTTTGGATCCCTGCTTTTCATTGACAGCTTCTTAGATTTAAAAAAAAAATGAAACTGGTCACACTAAGCAAGAATATATTTTTCTTTACACTGAGTATTGATTTTTCAAATTCTTTATCAATTCATCTGTTTCAATTTTATATGTTCCTTCATCAATAGTTTCAACCAATTTAAAGAGTAAGGAATGTTTTGAATTTAGTTGACTGCGATAAAAATATTCTTTCTGAAATCACCTGATGAACTTGGAACGAAACAAGGAAAAGAAACAACAGAGTCCTGGGAGTTGAAGGCCCAGCTTAAAGAAAAATGTTTCTAAACCCAATGCAAGCTTATAAGAGAGAAACACGCACTGGTTACCATTCTGTAGACATATAGTTTTGATGGAAACCGAGGGCCGAAATATTCAATGAAACACGTACCAATAACTCTAACGTTATTTCAGTCTCAGATTTGCCTGAAATTTGTTTCTATGCCGCGACCAGGAGCCCATAAATATGTAATACTTCTTACTTCCCATAGCATAAGTACTTTCTTTTTCAGCGTCTCCTCCCTTTCCTCCTCTTTCACATCCCCTTGCGTGTTCTGCGGTGCTCTTGATCCCAGCAATACAAGAGGAAAAGCAGTAAATCATTCGTCCCGAAAGAAAATAGACCCGAGTTGCAATACGGTACCTTATACCAAGGGAATCGAAAAAGCCATAAGTCAACGTTATATTACCGAAAATACTTTAAAGTGCCACTCAGCACCGCATACCGCGCCGATTTAGGCGACATGTATGCCAGTCTGTTCCTATTGGTATTTTTAAGTATATACGTATATACGAATACGTATAAATGTAGGAACGTCCTGACTAGCGGTCTTTAAAGCATATTTTATCACCTCTCGGAGAAAACTTCTGATGATTCATTCATCGACTAATATCATGCGCTTGACATTGTTAGTCGATAAAAAATAATTATTAGAAATTTTAAAACCACGGGATTGCAAGATTGCAAAGAGATTGCACATGATTGTAAGATAGCAAAGGATTGCGTGGGGTCTCATGCAAGATTGCATGAGATTGCACAAGATTACATACATAGTGTATACCAGATTGCAGGAGTTTAATACAACCTCTCACGGAAAAATCAAGCGGTAAAATGAAGAAAAAGGAAAAATTGGTGAAAATATTTTAATCTTATCCCAATGTTTAGGGTAATATTTAATATTTCCCTGAAGTTCAAGATAAGATTCAACTTTTTTTAACGCTTTCACCTCGTTCATGCAACACATTTACCAAACAGTTAAAACCTTTCTCCCAAAAACAAGTACAAAATAAATTCAAATTGTCTTTTCAATCTTGCTATAAATCCTGCAAAATACATTCGTTATATGCATGAAATTAATTGACTGACCCCAATTAGGGAGCGTGCAGTACAATATTCGTGCAGAAGTGACCCGAGCGTCAAACCATACGAACAATGGGCGCCCCTCGCAACCTATACGAGTACTTAATGTGTAGCAGGCTCTTGTTGCACGAGGTTGGCCCATTGTTGTCAGGAAGAGAAACATATTTCTCTTGAAGTTAGAGAAAGAAGACTCGGCAAACTGCAATTCCAAAAACATTTCACGACATAAACTAAAACAGAATCGAACAAAAGCATGAAATATGGACTAAAACTCCGCCATAAGTCTCATCCACTCGCTAATATATAGCGCATATACGTAGAAAACGTTCTCTTTCCCAGTATTGTGGTTTAAAGATATTTCCTAGAGCTTTCTCTAGCAAAAATTATCTCTTTATATAAAAGAACTAAAGTACCGACCGCGAGAATTTCAGGCAGTTAGGCGAGCGCTACGATTAAAATTCAGCCCCTCGTTTCCCGCAGAATAATTCAGGAACTAAATAAGTTGAAGAAAAATGTTTAAAACTATTAGAAATATTAGTCAATTCCGTATCATATGAGTCCTTTTTGTAGTCAGATGATTTATTAGTCACTGAGCTGTCATATAAAAGGCAAAAATGTCAAATTTTATTGATTTTTCTACTCGGATTTCAGTTCCTGGTAACGGGTTAATTATTTGTATTTTTCGTGTACTACAGATTGCAAGATTGCATAGGATTTTAAAATTGCCAAAGATTGTTAAAGATTGCATGGGATTGCAAGAGACTGAGCGATTGTGAGCAAGAACAACCTACTTATATTTTCAGAAGTCACTTGTTTTTCATTTTTTATGTACAAATGAAAAACAAGTGACTTCTGGAAATACAAGAAGGTGCACCCAACCGCTCGATTGCACGAGATGACATGAGCTTGCATACGATTGCCCGAGATTGCATGAGATTTTATAGGATAGCACAGGATTGCAAGATTGAAAAGGATTGGGTGAGATTACATAGAGAAAAGGATTGCAAAATTGCAAAGCATTGCGCCGGATTGCATAGATGCATACGATTGCATGAGACTGCATACAGATTGCAAGATTGCAAAGCATTGCGTGGGATTTCATAGAGATTGCAGGGCAGCGCACGAGTTTCATGAGATTTCATACAGATTGCAAAATTTTATGGGATTGGAATTGGACCGGATGAAAATAGAGATTGCATCGCAAAGAATTCATGAGATAACATAAAAATTGCATAGGATTGTATAGAGATTGCACGAGATCTTATGAGAGTACAAGAGACTGCATAGAGAGTGTATGAGATATGCACGTGATTGCAAGAGAAAATATAATTGCATGAGATTGCACAAGATTGCACAAGAGTGCAGAAGATTGAATGTAGAGTTTGTATCAGATTGCACGAGTAGGTAACGTCTCAATTTTTGGCAAAATTTCAGAAAATGTTCGAAAATTCTTTTAGGAATTTAAGCTTTGAAATAATAATAATAATTTTCCCGACTAGTGATTTTCATGGCAGAAGGTGGAGAAGAATTGAGCGGCTGAATGCAATAACGGTGTACTTGCATTTTCAGAATTCACTTATTTTTCATTTGTTTTGTGCATAATTTCATAAAGAACAAATAAAAAACAAGTGACTTCTGAAATTCCAAGAACACCGTTATTGAACCCAACCATTCAATTGTAGTTAAAAATTTGCATGTTTCAAAGTTTAACAAAATATAGTATTTAAATTTAATATACGGGAATGGTAGATCGGTGAAGACCATTTGAAGTTAGCATCTAAGTAATAATATAAATAACCAAATTCGGGGACTAACTTCTAATTGTCTTTACCAGATTATCTTTCCCATGTCTTCAATTGGATAAGCAGACTATTTAGATACTATTCGATTATTATAAATTCCTATGAAACTTGTCATACATAGCCATAAACAGGTAATCACTTTATTTATAGCAATTAATAAACACATGAAAAACAAATTGTAAAGGAACTTGACAACTTTAAAAAGTCAACCACGAGTTCAATGTCGAATTGCCTTTCGATATCATATTCACAGCGATTGAATAATAAATAGGTAAAAAAGAGAAAAAAAAAACCACATGAAATGAAACAAATTTGAACCCTGTTTTTTCATTTCATACGGATATAAAGTACATCTTTTTCTTTAGTCTTGACCTTTATTTCATTGACCCGCTTCTCCGGACATTTTCTCATATATA
>JBAGKK010009052.1:0-12172 GCA_037177015.1 Euceroptres primus | reverse complement strand
GTTTTAGGTAGGGTTCGAATCCCCAGCGGGTGCGATTTTTCAAAGCGTTTGAGCGTGCGATTATATGTGTAAGTGACTATGCGTGCAATTGTGTAATTCCAAACATGAATTAAGTGTAGTGAATAATAAATAAAACAATTTTTTTTGCAAATTAATCATGACATTGCATCATCTGTTTCGAGCTTTCCATTCTTAACCCTCAAATACCACACTAGTGCGAATTCGCACCAGCAAAATTTTCGAACAAGTGTGACATTTCAAAAAAGTTCTTCTCATTTCGTTCTTTTTTTGCTATTTAAAAATTGTTTATTACATTTATTTTTATTACCATTGCATTTCTCAAGAATTTTTATCCCGAAAAACGTATCTTATAAGTTATAATTACTTTATTTATGCACGAATTATTACCAGTTAAAAATACGAAATCCCAATTCGCACTAGTGTGGTATATACGTATGCGCAGATGGAGTGTGGTCTTTGCGGGTTAATACTTGCATATTAATCTTTTCAAGATGGGACAACGTGGAAATGAATTCCTTGATTTATTTTAGACTGATTATCTGATTTCTACTACTGATCACCAAGTTTTTTAGTGGCAATAATGTGTGGGTTCATTATTTAACTTATATTAAGACAACAAATAATCCAGTAGTGTCGTGGAATCATGCTCGAACGTCGAGCGCACGATCTACGCGTGGCACAGAGAAAGTTATTGAACTGTCCATGCACTCATCCTAGGAGCGCTCAACTCTCTGTGACTTCTGCTCTGTTCTCATAAATACTACGGGCGCGTTATACAACACAGAACTTTTGACTCGAATTTTTTCTGTAACTCGAGTTCAGTAATCAGTTACTAGACTATCAGCACTGTAGACTCAATTTTTGACTTCCATTTTTCTTCGTGTATAAAGATATAGAAATTGAGGGATAGAAAGAAATATAACTTATTCTATCTTGCAAGTGCCCGATTTGTATCGCATAAACAGTATCTCTTTCTATCCCTCAGTCTGCATCTCTTATGATTCCTCAATCTGAATCTCTTCTTATCCCTCAGTCTGTATCTCTTCCTATCCCTCCGTCTATTCCTGTGTTCGGTAATATTTATTCTTTTCTATCTCTTGGTGTCTAAATTCCTTAAAAAATTTGAATCCTTTCAATCGCTTGATCTTAAACTTATTATCACGCTTCACGCCTATCTCTTTCAATCCACCCTTCTCTACACCATTATATTCCTCGCCTGTCCACGCCTATCTTTTTGTATGTTTTTGTATACTTCTACTTCTATCTCTTTCAATCCTTACTTCTCTATCCCTTTTCTATCCACGTCTATTTTTTTTTATCTCTTTGTCAAGGAAAAAAGCGACCATTGGACAAATTTACAAAAATAAGATATTACGGTACCTTTTACAAAGCATTGTTTTGAATTTATTATCGAATCCATATTTTACATAGGGAAGAGATGGGCATAATGGACCGGGAAGGTACAACGGGGCATTAATACTAAATTCAATTGCAAATTGAGTTAGAGTACTTTCAAATTGAACTACAGTGTTACTAGAGTGATAGTTGTTACTCTTGTAAATATATTTCATCACTCGTCTTGTGAATTGAACTACTTGCAATTGAATTTCGTGTTAATGTTCCGCTGTGCCTGTCCGGCCCATAATGCCCGTGTCTGCCCTAGGGTTAATTTCTAATACGTTCTTTTGTTGGTCTGTGACAAATCTGATTGATCGAGAACCTAAAAGTGAACCCTGTGTGACATATTAATTCGAAGATTAATTCAAAATAGTGCTCCGTGAATCCGTACCATTATATTAAATTTGCTGCAAATTAAAAAAAAATTAAATACTCAGGAATTTTTTGAAGCTATTTTTCTATCAAAGTTAAATATTGTTTAATTGACTTCTTTAATCGCAAAACTTTTTGCGTCAACATCAATTTCACCACCAAGACGTCGGTTGTAGTTCTTTTTTCGAATTTGTTTTGATAAAAAAAAGTTTTCTAAAAATTCCTGAGTATTTAACTTTTTTGGATTGATTGACTATTCATTATAATTAGAAGGCAATAGAAAAAGATAGACCTAAATAGTAGAGAGATAGACTGGGATAGCAAAGACGAGATTGAAAGAGATTTGTTACTAATTATATTTATAAGGAGAAAAAATATATACAGATCAGAATAGTCGAGAGATTGGCTGGGATAAAAAAGAGAAGATTGAAAGAGATATAGGAAAAGATAGAGGTAAATAGTTGAGAGATAGTCTGGGATAAGAAAGAGGAGATTGAAAGAGGTAGGCTATTCATTACATTTAGAAGGAGATAGAAAAAGATGGAGTTGGATAGTCAAGAGATAGACTGGGATAGAAAAACGGAAATTGAAAGAGATAGGCTATTCATTATATTTAGAAGGAAATAGAAAAGGATACATCTGAATAGTCGGGAGATAGACACTAGAAAAAAAATCAACAAGACCCAGAAGTTGAAATTGGAATAACAATAATTTTTCAAAATTTAGGATTTGGGATGTAATAGAATTATTTTCTTCACTTGTGATTTTAGAATTTTTTTGAGCATGTCTGGTATTTTAAAGCACAGAAATATACTAGAGAAAAAATCTACGAGACCCAAGAATCAAAATGGGAAGCAGGAGTTTTTAAAAATGCTTAAGTGGCGTTTTAAAAAAAATATTGTTATTTTGTCCGACAGTACCATCCAATACATCCATCCAACTTACATTATTTCCTTCTAGTTTTCTTAAATTCTATCTTGACTAAGAATAATCCAAAGTTATTCACATATGGCTCTTTCTACGCGAAATTTCTTTATCTTTTCAATGCTCTTTACCAAAAGTTACGGTCGCGTTTCCTTCCCGAGTTATTAAATGTAAAAGACAAGAATTTTCTTCTAATGAGATGCGAGTGAAGTGGTCTGATACTCGTGACCAGTACTACACACACACACACACACACACACACACACACAACGCGTGTGTGTGTGTTATTCACGTTTTCATGGATGCAAGAAATAATTTCTAAGGGTAAATTGAAGTATAATTTTCTCGTACGGAGTAGCAGATGAAAATCTGGAAAAAAATTAGGATGACTCTTCTCACTCCTAGAAATATACAAAAAAACTGACACCTAAAGAAACTGTGAACTTTGCTTATTGTGAGCAAAGTTTCACAGTTTCTTCGGGTGTCAATTTTTTTTCCAGATTTTGATCTGCTACTCCGCGCGAGAAAATAATACTTTAATTTACCCCCGTAATTAGAAATTATTTCTTGCATCCATGAATGCGTGAATAAATTTTCTTTACTCATGAGGACTTTCTTTGGGTCAAATTAGCTTGTACTTCGGATTTTGCAGGTAGTTTTTTATGAAAATTTTACCGCGAGACGCTTGTTACAGCCTTAGTTCACTTCCTTCAATGCTTTCAGTTGAATGTATAATTTTATCATAAATAAGGACATCGTCAAAGTAAATAATTAATACAAATAACGATTATGAAAGTCAACTTTAGAAAAGAAATGAAAATAAAAATCATTTAATATGTGCAATAAAATAAGTACGCAATAAAAATGTCGCAACTGCGATATTCAGCTATGAAATCACTTCTATTTCACGAAGACAATATAGGGGAAAGTTCTCTAAGACGGGTTACCTCCTCAGATGGACCACCCTTAATATTTTTGAATGAAAACATCATATTCATCACTTACGTATGAAGATACATGCTCAACAGAATTCTAGTTATTTTGAAAGTGTGTTTTTTTTAATTGGAAGTAAATTAACGAAAACAGAAAGGAAAAATTATTTTTTTACATTAGAGAACGAACTTCTATCTGTTTTCGAAGTTGTGATTTAATAAGTTCTAATGATTTAAAGGAGTGAGTTTTTTTTTTGATAGATAATTTTTTAAACTTTGTAATTGTTACTTACGTTTTATTAATTTTTAGACTGTTTAATAAAAATATTTTGAAAATTATAAACATGCGAAATTCCTAAGACGGGCCCCGATTAGGCTAGAAAACTGCTGATAAAAGCGTAATCTGCTTTATCTATGAACTACCGACGGTACACCGAAAATACGTCAGATATTTAAATTTTCCGTCATAATTAGTACCTTTCCTAACCTCTTTATTGCTTTTTGATCATGAACCAGAATTTTTTAAAAATATGTTGTTTATTCACTTTATATCAATAAATTACACAGGACCACACCATTTTTTGAGAGTTTACTGGGACCTGAATAGGTGTACTATATGTTTTTTGGGTCGCTGAACTCAAATCCGGTCGCAGAATTGTGCCAGCATGTCTGGATTTAGAGTAAATTTAAAAAAACAGGCTAAAAAGCTTCAGATTTACAAACGTCAGATTAACATATTTTTTACTCTTCGTTTCTTTACTTTTTCATCCATCCTTCCTTCATTCTACCACCCAGAAAACTCGAGGCCACCAATCCCAAGCCTACAAACCCCAAGCTCACATAGCCTTAGCTCACAAACCTCACATACCCTTAGCTCACAAGCTCAGAAACCACAAGCTCATAAACCTCAAACTCACAAACCCCAAACTCACCCACTCCAAACCCACACACCCCAAACCCACAAACGCAAAACCCACTCACTTCAAACCCACAAACTCCAAACCCACCCACTTCAAACCCATACACCCCAAACCCACAAACTCCAAATCTACACACTCCAAGCCCACCAACCTCAAGCCCTGCAAAAACCCCAAATCTACACACCCCAAACCCTTACACCCCAAACCCTTACACCCCAAACCCACCAACCTCAAGCTGTGCACAAACCCCAAACCCACACACCTGAAACCCTTACACCCCAAATCTACCAACTTCAAGCTCTGCACAAATCCCAAACCTGCACACCTTAAACCCACTCACTTCAAATCCACACACCCCAAATCTACATAATCCAAATTCACCAACTTCTAGCCCATGAAACTCAAACCTACACACTCTAACCCCACACACCCCAAACCCACCAATCCCAAACCCTCGAACCCCAAATTCATTTACCCTAAACCCACAAATCCCAAGACCACACACCCCAAACTCACACAGACTAAATCTACACAACCCGAACCCTTACACCCTAAACCTTTAAATTCCAAGCTCACGAACCTCAAACCTACACACTGCATACTCACACACCTCAAACCCACATAACCTAAATCTATAAACCCCAAACCCTTACACCCCAATCCCAAATACCCCAAACTCACCAACACGAAACCCACGAATTCCAAACCTACAAACCCACAAACCCCAAGCCTAAATTAATACACCACGAACCCCAAGCTTAAGCCCACAAGTCTCAAGCCCAAAAATCGTATGCCTTCAAACCTTCTCTTATCTGTATTATTCTTGCTAAATTGATTGAAAATAGAGTATTAGTTTTCTATCGTAAAAGTGAAGCTATGTACATGAAAATATTTTGTCTCCGCAGTATATCGTCTGAGTTGATCGTGTCCGTAGTGACAGTTAAACGTCAGTTAAACGTCTGTCAGTGAGCTAGCAGTTTTATTTCCCCGATGATATGAAAATCGTTTTCCTCTTATCTGTATTATTCTTGTTGAATTGATTGAAAATAGAGTATTAGTTTTCTGTCGTAAAAGTTAAGCTATGTACATGAAGATATTTTGTCTCTGCCGTATATCGTCTGAGTTGATCGTCAATTGTTTATCGTCCATAGTTACAGTTAAACGTCAGTCTCTTGTTCTCTGTTCTGTCAGTGTGTTTAAACTTGCGGTATTTGGTTTTGACTTCTATAGACTTAATTTTTTCGTTAGTTTAGATTACGTAATACTTTTGGACTAAAAAAATAATGTGTTCGAAGAATCCAGAAGATTTCTGTCTTGTTTGAGGAGAATTTGTATTGAAAAATACCAACAGATTTTTTCAGATCATTAAAAAATATTTATAAGTCTTGCTATCCAAATGTTATGATTGATTTCGATAAGAGCTGGATACCGAATACTTTGTGCGTTTATTGTGCGACATTTCTTAGTCAGTGGCAAAAGGGAGATAAAAAGAAAAAACGCTTTATGTCTCCAATGATTTGGCGAGAGCCTGAAAATCATGAAGACGACTGTTATTTCTGTTTAACTTCTACTTTTAGATTTAATTCAAAGAACAGAGCTAATATTATATATCCATCGGTCGCTTCCGTTACCATGTCAATGCGAAACAATATGCTTGAAGCCCCTATTGATAACAGTACAGAAGAAAATGAAAGGATGGAAGTCGATGAAGAAGTAACAGAAGTACATAAGTCGTTACATAATGAAGATGTTCAATCTGATCTTCAAGAACTCGACAAATTAAACTCCAGTGGAAACGGAACTCCGGATGGCAAAAATAAAAAAATTGCTACTTTGTTTGATCAGCAAGAACTTAATGATTTTGTGACAGATTTAGGTCTCTCAAAAGAAAACGCTGAACTTTTCGCATCTAGGCCCCAAGAAAAAAATCTTCTTGAATCAGAAACTAAAGTAACATTTTATAGATCAAGAGATGAACCTTTCAGAAAGTATTTCTCTCATGAAGAGCGATTAGTTCACTGTAACAATATTGAAGGTTTTATTTCTGAATATGATTGCGGCACTTATAATCCTGATGATTGGCGACTGTGCCTTGACTCCTCAACAAAAATCTTTAAAGCAGTTCCGTTGCATGATGGTAATAAATAAGCATCACTTCCTGTAGCTTATTCCAGAAGTTTGAAAGAGAGCTACGATGATATTCGATTTTTGGTTCTTAAACTAAAATATGATGAACATAACTGGCAAATATGTGGCGATTTGAAAATAATTATTATGTAAAAAAAGATTGGGAAAAAATGATGAAAAAATGATCTTTTAGTAAATAGTTCAAGAATACTTTTACCACCATTACATATAAAACTAGGTTTGATTAAACAATTTACTAAAGCTATGAAATCGAATAGCAGTGATGCTTTCAAGTATCTCTTCATCAAATTCCCAAATTTATCTCAAGGAAAAATTGACGAGATAGTTTTAGATGGGCCACAGGTAAGAACTCTTCTAAAAGACCTTTGTTTCTGAATATGATTGCGGCACTTAGAGACCTTTAGTTTCAAAACAAAATGACAACTCTTGAACTTGCTGCTTGGAAAGGTTTCAAAAATGTTGATTCTAAATTTTTAGGCAATAATAAAGATCCAAATTACAAAGAAGCTGTTGATAAAATGCTGGATGCATACAAAAATTTGGGATGTTTAATGAACTCTAAGATTCATTACCTTCATTTTCATCTTGATTTTTTCTTGGAAAATCTTGAGGACTATAGTGAGGAGCAAGGTGAAAGATTTCATCAGGATCTTAAGGTTATGGAACAAAGATATCAGGTTGTTTGGTACGAACATATGATGGCAGATTACTGCTGGAGTCTCAAACGTGAAACTAAAATAAAACATAAACTAAAACAGATTCGAAGATCTTTTGAAGATAAAGAAAACACGTTATTATGGAAAAAAAGGATAAACATTTGAGAACAATTGTGAGAGGCAAGGGGACTCACGTTAAACAAGCACCCCAGTCGTGAGAGGCAAGGGGACTCACGTTAAAAAAGCACCCCAGTCGTGAGAGGTAAGGGGACTCACGTTAAACAAGCACCCCAAAGGAAACAAAACTTACTTCGTCCACGCCGTTGTTTCTGGGTAACGCTAAAAGTAAGATTCAAATATTGCATTAAGGTTATTGGGTTTGTAAGATTACAGAATAAAGTTGTAAATATACAGCGACTAATCTTACATATAACTGTTAATTCCGCTAAGTACACTGAGTGCGTTGACTTGGGGTTTTTGAGCTTAGGATTTGTGGGCAGTGACGTCACTCGCCCCTGCCTTTGGCTAGTCACAATAGCAGAGGGCTGAAATCCCCGATCCCAGTCTTATCACGACCGTCACCTAATCCGATTGCTTATCCCTCTTCTTAACGAGGGCGCGCTCTAGCGACTATCGTGTGCTTCCCACGCAGGATATTTCCTGCACTGAGGTTGAGCAATACATGGCTATGACTTCTTGCCCATGTAGTGCAGGTACTAGGCAAACTCTCCATAACCTGACAGCAACTGTGTTAGGTAAAACGTCAGTTGATCGTGGACCCGCTCCAACCATGACCGGATTAGGAGTATAAGGCGGTGTGTCCAACGACCCTTCTCCCACGGGTCCCACTGCAACTACCACTTGTTCACAGTCGCCGCCCGACGGTCGTTATCGTCCCCTCGAACACCTCTACGCCTGTCAAGTTACTTCCGACGCTTTTCTCTGGCGAGCATATCTATGGGTATGACTCCGGCGATGACCATCGTCGCAAGTTCCGAGACAGTGCGGTACGCCATGCAAACTCGCAGTGCGCCAGCAGGCTGTACCGAAGCAAGACGCCGCATTGGAAGTCTACCTGCATTGGAAGTCCAGGGCGTCTGCTCAGATCTCCGCTCCGTACAGCATTATTGGTTTCGCCACCCCAATGAGCAGAGTACCCTGTCTCGGAGGTAATCCTCTAGGACATTGTACAGGTACTCCGGCACGTCGCCAAGTTGAACGCATTTTTACGTCCAGCACGACGATCGCGCATATGTCCCACCTCTCGTGTGGCGCATTCCAGGCCTCATGAACCTGGTCTGTAACCTCTTCCACCGCCATGACTGTCGACCTGCTTTCGCGGAAGCCGTACTGGTCGTCTGCCAAACCCATTTCGGAATTCACGCTGGTCCTTAATCTCTTTCGAATGGGCCGTTCAATGAGCTTGCCCATTGTATGAAGCATGTACAGCGGCCTGAAGGGCATGTGTGTTTGGGGTTCATAGGCTTAAGGCTGGTGGGTTTTGGATGTGTAGATTTGGGGTTTATGGTTTTAGGGTGTGTGGATTTGGAGTGAGTGGGTTTGGAGTAGGTGGGTTTAGGCTGTGCGGGTTTGGGGTTTGTGCAGAGCTTGAGGTTGGTGGGTTTGGGGTGTGTAGATTTGAAGTTTTTGCAGGGCTTGAGGTTGGTGGGTTTGGGGTGTAAAGGTTCGGGGTGTGTAGATTTGGGGTTTTTGCAGGGCTTCAGGTTGGTGCGCTTGGGGTGTAAGGGTTCGGGGTGTATGGGATTGGGGTTTGTGGTGTGTGGGTTTGAAGTGGGTGGGTTTGAAGTGCGTGGATTTAGGGTGTGTGGGTTTGGGGTTTGTGCAGAGCTTGAGGTTGGTGGATTTGGGGTGTAAGGGTTTCAGGTGTGTGGGTTTGGGGTTTGTGCAGAGCTTGAGGTTGGTGGGTTTGGGGTGTAAGGGTTCGGGGTGTGTAGATTTGGGGTTTTTGCAGGGCTTGAGGTTGGTGGGCTTGGGGTGTAAGGGTTCGTGGTGTGTAGATTTGGGGTTTGTGGGTTTGTGGTGTGTGGGTTTGAAGTGGATGGGTTTGGGGTTTGTGGGTTTGAAGTGGGTGGCTTAGGGTGTGTGAGTTTGGAGTGGGTGAGTTTGGGGTTTGTGAGTTTGAGGTTTATGAGCTTGTGGTTTCTGAGCTTGGCGTTTATAGGCTTGCGGTTGGTATACTTGGGGTTTGGGAGCTAAGGGTATGTGAGCTTGGGGTTTGTAGGCTTGAGATTCGTGGCCTCTAGTTTTCTGGGTGGTAGAATGAAGGAAGGATGGACGAAAAAGTACAGAAACGAACAATAAAAAATATGTTAATCTGACGTTTGTAAATCTGAAGCTTTTTAGCCTGTTTCTTTAAAATTTACTCTAAATCCTGACGTGCTTGCACAATTCTGTTACCGGATTTGAGTTCAGCGATCCAAAAAACATATAGTACACCTATTCAGGTCCCAGTAAACTCTTTAAAAATTTGGTGATCCTGTGTATTCAACTTAATTGTTATAAACAAATACAACGGAGTGTTAGAACGCAAAAAAATTTTTGGACTAAAATTGCTATATTTTATCTCTAGCGTAACATTGAATGGTAAACATGTATTAAATATATAAAATTATTATTGTTATTAACAAATATCATAAAGAAATAGATTCTCAGTTTTCTGCAAATCTTACCCCTTTTTTCAGTTTCATTGCTTTATATGCTCATAGAAGTTGCAAATTCTCATTATCAGTTAAAATGTGATAACAATTATTTTTATAAACAAATTGGATAAACAAAAGCAACATTTTGTCATTTTCGCGCAGAATCTTTGGTTTTTTCATGCGAATTTGACTCTAAATGCGGTAACGGAGAGGAAATTGCAGAGTATTAACAATCGTCATTTTTTATAAACAAACTGAATAAACAAAAGCAAAATTTTGGCATTTTCGTGCAGAATCTTTGGTTTTTTCACGTGAGTTTGCTTCTAAATGCGTTAACGGAAATGCTTAACTACAAAACATGGTTAATTAATAACAATTGCCATGGTGATAAACAATAACAAATTTTTTGTATTAAGTGTACATGCAACCTCAAGAAATATTAAAAAAGAACAAAGAAACAAAAGAAATACGAAAAAACAAAAGAATCGCGAAGAAACAAATTAATATCGACAATCGTTCAGCGACTACCGACTTCTTCTGTTTCATAAGCTAACGCATGGAGCCACTGGGTGTTTTTTCTATTTTGGCGTCGACCATCGAATCTTGAATTTTCTTTTTTGTTTTCAACACAGGCATTCATCGATATTCATTTATCTCTTTGTACTTTTTTTGTTTCCTTCGTTATTTTCTTCCAGTTCTTAAAGTTTTGTGTATTTTTATTCGCTTCTTCAATAAACAGTTTGTCCAGTACGTGGCACTTATTGATATTCATTTATTATACCATCGTATCTTGAGAGCTTCCTTTGTTTTAAACACTTTCAAAATTTCCAAAAGAGTTCTGTGCGACTTCTTGACTCGTGTCCCCTCTAGAAATGTGGAAGAGCTTTTGGAGTATTTGAAAACGGAGTATAATCTAGATAGTGAACAATTGAATGCAGTTCGAAAACAGGTAGTCAATTCTATCCTTATTTTCTGAAAAAAATTAAGCAGATTTTTGACGATTATTTTCTGAAAAAAATTAAGCAGATTTTTGACGACAGGTTTCAAACGTGGATGGACAATAGTCTCATAGTAAAATTCTTACAATATAAAGAAAATCGTGGAAAACCCCACTCTGGCGATTTTGAAGAAAGTTCCATTTCAACGAAAAGAAGGAAACTATTAGAAATTAAGGATTTTTATTCACATGTAGAAATTCAGGAGGCATTTTTACAAAAATTACAAACTAGTGGCAGAAAGACTGTAGCAAATGCTATAAGGGAACTCTTGGATATTGATAATAAGATGCAAGAATATAGCGATAACTCTGATACCGTTCACTGAAATTGCAGCTTTAGCTTCGATCGAGGAAGCAAAGTTGACGAAATCTCAGTACAGGCTCATTCAGATTCAATTAAAACAAAGAAACGCTGATATCTTCCCTCCATATTATGACTTAGTTGAACAGAAAAAACAGTATTAACCTGAATCGATGACAGTAACAGAAGGAGCAGTTAAAATTAGCACTCAGTCCCCAATAGACCACACTGTAACGCGGTTATTTAAAGATCCCAGTATTAATCTTCCGGAAGTGTCAAGAAAATGGTCTATGATAATACGATTAAAGTATGTATGTAATGGCACCTCAGGATTTGTCCCGCGTAAACAAAAATTCGATAGTTCAAGCATATCGGATGAGTCCATCTTCCCTGTATCAATGGTACCACTAGAATTTTGTTTAGAGGGCACTGAAAATATATTAATCTGGCAAAATTCACACCCTTCAGCAACAATGTATTGCCGGCTAATGCAATACGATTGTTCGCCGGAAACGAAAGAATAAATTATTTAAGTGGTTTAATCCGTCAAGAAAGAAGTTTCTTTCAAGAAAGAAATTAAAGAACTGAAGCCAGCAAGAGTCGTAACAGATACAGGCATTTTCGTAGTGAAAGCTGACATGTAATTGACAATAGTGGATGGTGAAGTTTGCCAGACTCTTACCGAAACACCATCTGCAGCAACTTGCTGTATGTGTGGAGCTAAGCCGTTCGTACGCTTATACCCCTGGTGTTATATGCCTGCTTCTGTTCACAAAATTCTCATAAGGGGGCTTCCATAAATGATGTCACGGTCTTAGGGGGGGGGGGGGTCAGAGCATCTGT
>JBAGKK010009041.1:0-12174 GCA_037177015.1 Euceroptres primus | reverse complement strand
TTGATAGAAATTGTGTTTTTTATAATATATATCGCTGAAAATAAAATTATGGCATTAATTCCGGTGCCTTCTAACTCCAAATTTAACGCAGAATCATAATTGCAGCAATTTCAATGTATTTTCTGCTGTTTTTATTCATTTTTCGCGAAAGAACGGAAAGGTGACTGAAAAGTGACAGTACTCCGTCACTTTTCAGTTCTAGCGTTCCGCTAGGGCTACTCGTGCGCCACCGACTGCCCGCACTTGTTGCTCAATATACTATTTCATCATGTTGCAAGTTCAAATAATGCCATAAAAAAACAGCAGAGCGAACTGGAAAAGTGGTCTACATAACACAAAATCTTAACACTCTGTCCAAAATATTTTAAAAAGTGCAGTAATCAAAAAGACGAAAATGAGAAAGAGGATGAAAATAGTGGTGAAAACTACTGCTCGTGCTTTCAGTGTTCACCTATGTAAATCCAATAAATAATTTATCACTTGAATTCTATAAGCATTTTTTCGTTCTTATTTCCTTATTACAATATTTTTTTGCAAGCTTGCTCCAAACATTAAAGTTATATGTTCCATTAATATTTGTATACTATATCATACTTCTATTTGTTATAATTTTACATATTCCAATAATATAAAATATAAAAATGAGTCTCTTTTTATTATCTTTACATTATTGAAAAAACCTTATTATTTTACTAATAAGCAAACTTCAAACTTGCCCGCCCAAAGCATACTTTTTGAGGTTATGTTACACCCTTAACACCTATATTTCATGTTTCACCTCATTTCCATGCTACTAGTAACTTAAAATAAATGAAAAAAAAATCTATGATTCTTTTGAACATCAATTATTTATGTAAAAATATTCCAGTAACGATTTCCCATGATTTCCGATGAAATCATTGCGGTCAGATGACCGCAAAACAGTCACGTGACGGTACGGTATAGTGGAAATCGATGACCACGTGACCGTCGACGAGCATGAGCGTTGATATTATATGGACGTGTAGAAAGAAGTAGATGAGAAATTCCGTTCGCGATAATAGCGACAGCTCTCGCCGGATTTCATAGGCTTTTAGGTAACTGAAGATAGAAATCAGATGCCAGACAACGTTTACTGATACCAGCTGATACCATAGAACCCATAGAACCAGAGAGATGAGTAGGACGAAATCTGTGTACATTTTTTGCTTGGTTCAAGGCGTTTGAATTAATCATTACAGTCGGACCTCCACCATGTCATAATTTCGGGGGGAGTTATTACTTGATGGTGGTAGTCCGGAGGGGAAATTGGAAGTTGCGCAGCAGGCATTTGCGCATACACGTATGTATCCATGTGTGGGTGTAAACTATCTGCGCAAACGCCTTCTCGAGAGTAGGGGCAAATGATTGAGACTAGTTGCGGGGAATATGACATGGTGGAAGTTTACAAGGTGGAGGTCCGACTGTATTACATCGATATTATCTTTGCTATTTAAGACATTTCCCTTAAAGATCTTCAAAGCTTCCTCATTTTTCGGGTTGTTTAGCTTTATGCAAATAGTTTGATTATTAAATACTTCGAAAATAGCTAGGTTGTGGTTTAATTACTTCTTAGTTTCGAAATCAGTTGCAAGCTCCTTTGGCGGGAAATCACAGTGGTTTAAACTTCAAATGCTGTCAAAAGATTAGTCACCGAGTGTCCGGAGATTAAACCAATCAGCAGTCGATGTCGCAGTTTGCGGGCGGGGTAGCGCAGAATCTTTCGCTATTTCGCGCGCGATGTTGTCAAGTATCGTTTTAGTTCTGGAAATAAATCTTTGAAACAATTATTTCGATAAGTTTAATTAAGAAACATTAATTTGCAACTATGCTAAGTGTTTTATGTTTACTTTCAATCAGTGCGAGTTGAGTTTTCAAGTGTGTGTAATGTATTATTGCAAATTCAGTTTTGTTTGTTTTGATTTCTCTCAAGTTCAGAGTCAGGAAAGCAAGGCGTGAGTTGATAAACATTTATTATTGTATCGGCCATAAAAACATGACGAATCTTCAAGAATCTTTAATCTAAATAAACCCATTCGGTCGGAATAACGTATTTTAAATTATCGAGAAATTTGTCTACAATAATAAATATTGGAGTCTATGGCGTCTGAAAACTATTATTGAAGCTGCAAATACGGTGAATATATCAGAAAGCATAAAAATCGATATAAAATGCAATTTAGAATTTTTCAAATTGGGAACTCCTCTATTTTCGTTTGAAAACTTTCTATAAATCTCACTTATTATTAGGATGTTATTTCTTTGACACGACAATTTTTTTCTGGCAAGATTTTTCTAACCTCATTTTTGAGTTCTTACTGTTTTTACAAATATAACTCGAATACATGTTCCCTTATTTTACTTACAGTCGGACCTCCACCATGTAAAGTTCCACCATGTCATTCCCCTCATATGCTGCCACCACCATTTGACCATTAGCCGTTAATAGTAGATCATAGTAGTTGACGCTTGCGCAGATGGTGTCCCGCGTGTACACATAACCTATGCATAGTTTACACATACACATGGATACATACGTGTGTGCGCAAATGCCTGCTGCGCAACTTCCAATTTCCCCTCCGAGCTACCTCCATCAAGTAATAACTCCCCCCGAAATTATTACATGGTGGAGGTCCGACTGTCTTTATTTTGTATATCCTATGACTGCGATTCAGTGTTGGGTAATTTACTTTTTTTAAAGTAACTAGTTACGTTACTTTGCAATAAAAAGTAACTAGTTATAATTATAATTCCTTTTTAAAAAAAGTAACTCGTTAAGTTACAGAGTTACTAAAGGAAGTAACTTACGTTCTTTTTAAAGTTACTTTAAATTGTACCCCCCACCCACCCACCAGTTTAAACAAATTTTAAACAAATGGACATTAGTTCAAATAAAAAGTACGTGATATTTTTTAGCAAGGGTTCATTGTTTTTTGAATTTCCCTTTGTTTATGCATTATATTTATAAACAAAATATGAAAAAAGTGCCGATTTTCAGAAAATAATTTTTTATTCTTCAAAAAGCTTTATTGTAAATTGCTTTAAATCAACTCAGGGGAACTAACAAAGTACAAATAATTTGTTAGTAATTCATTTCATTGTTATAAAAAAAAATAAGTGAACACTTTGCCAAAACTATTTTGTCAAACTTCTTTTGTTTATTATCGTCTCTTATTGATTTCATTTTCCAATCGAGTCAAGCGATAATCTTGAGTTTTGACCTAGCAATGAGCTGTCAGTTTGAGAGTTTAATGTTAAAGACTAATTTATATTTCCAATGAAATAGAAAAAACTGCACCAGAATCTGATAGTCGAAAAGAAAAGGGCGACTCAACGCTTTAAAAGTAAGGAAATTGTATTAATAACTCAATATAATATTAACATTGTAAACACATTGTGCATAAAATTTTTTGTTAGGCGTGGCACAGAAGAAAAAGGCCAACGAATTAAAAAATTAAAAGAAAATTTTGACATTAATATTGATCCCGAAAAAATAAGGTTGCGAGTTGCAAATTGTGCGCAAGAAAGAGAACAGAAAAATGTATAAGAATGAAAAATAGTAATACTTCTGGCCTGATGAGACTTCTAGAAAATTATTACGAAGAGATTTATAAAGATATTTATGGAGATGCATCAGGCTGAAAGAAGCGAAAGGTTACTTTTTATTTATCAAAACTTTATTATTATGAGATATATATATATATATATATATATATATATATATATATGTATATAATTTTTTTAAATTTATATATAATTTTATTATATTATATTATTATTTTATTGTATATATAATTTTTTTGTTTAATTATTGTAGAAATATATACAGTTTTTTCAAGTTGCTTTAAATTTACTATACAAAAAAGCTTATTGCCCTTCGTTGCCCTTCTAGTATAATCTGCTAAAAATATTAACGGTAATTTAAAAAAAGCTTGTGTCCTCTCCTTTTAGAAAAACAATTCATTTTTTAAAATAGATGTATCAAAAATTCGATTTTAATAAATTTGGCATTTACTTATTGTTAAAAATTATATCTTGAGCAAAACTGAAATCAAAAGTGTTCGAGAACCGGAAAGATTTCAAGCTTTTAGCAAATTTCGAATATCAGGTTTTTGAATGATCTCACTAAAAATAGTATTAAAAAAATTGACTATGATTATATTGTATCAATAAATTTTCCAACTCTTCAATATAAAATATAATTTGGGTAAAACAAAATTAATAGTTCATAATTTCTTAAATGAACTTCGATCAAAAAGAATTCGAGAAGTTGATTGATTGGACGTCAAAGAAGTATCTGTTGTACAATTTCTTTGATGATGAAGAAACAGAAAGCATTTTCGCATACCTCAATGACAAGGCGAATATACCCAAAAGAAATAAAATGCGAGAATTATAAATTTTGCGCTTTGAAGAAACCCAGAAAGTAGTTTTAGAAATTTTACAACAGAACTCTTCTAAGATTTCATACACTCTGGATGCATGGACTTCAATCAATGGAAAATCCCATTATGGTATAACGGGTCACTTCATCGATGAAGACTGGATTTAGAGATCTTTGATTATTGATTTTCTTTCATCAAATGGTAACCATACTGGAAATTATATCGCGAATTTATTTTTGGGCGTTCTCCAGGATTACGGCTTGACAGAAAAAATGCAAGGTGTAACAGTGGATAATACGTCGGCGAATACTAGATTTATGAAAAAATTGTCAAATTTATTAAACAGATTTTTCGGCACCCAGTTTGATTCCAACGACTTGCATTTCCGCTACTTCGCACATATCATAAATTTAGCTGCTCAAGATATGCTTCGTGATTTAGAAATTGCAGAAGATTTCGAAGAAGAAAACGATAGTGATGATGAAGAAACTCCAGATGATCAAGAAAGTCATGCGGAAATTATTACATCTGAGTCAAAAGTAATGGCTCAATTAAAAACGCTTTTTAAAAAACTAAAAAAATATTCTGAACAATGGCGTGAGAAATTAAAATCTGCCTGTGACGTCATGAGAGTAAAAATGCAGACTCCATTTTGGACGTATCAACTAGGTGGAATTCTGCCTTTGATATGGTTAGTGCAGCTCTTAAGATGAGAAAAGCTTTAGAATTTTTATGCGATGACAATGCTCAGTTAAAACCATTGAGCCTTACTCGATCTGAATGGCTGCTCTTGGAGAATGTAGCAAAATATCTAAAATATTTTAAAACTCTGTCTACAGAACTTTGTGGTGAAAAGTACATTACCCTTCCACTAGTTGTGGTCGGATTTAACTTGCTGCTAGACAAATTGGAATATGCAGTAAACAAAATAGACGAAAATCGACAGCGAACTGAATGTGATAATAAACTTCGTAATGTTCTTCAAGCCGCACGAAGTGAACTTCTAAAACATTACCAAAAATGTAATTGGATTTACTGCGCACTCCTCATTTTAGATCCGAGATATAAATTTGAGATATTTAGAATGACCGAATGGGGTCAAGAAATGGCATCCAAATCTCTTAATAAGTTTGAGACCATCTACAAAGAACTATATTTTGTGTCTCAGTCGAATACTGAATCTGAACGTAACGAAGATGAAGATGATCAAGTTGAGAATGATGATGATGATGATTTGGATACACGATGCCTTTTTGTTCGAAATTTTAGATCAGAATGGCGAGAGCAGATCGATAAATATTTGCAAGCTCCAAGCACAGATAGAAATACAGATGTATCTCAATGTTGGAAGCAACATCAAGACATATATCCCAACCTAAGTCGTATGGCCAGGGATTTCTTCAGCATCCAAGCAATGTCGGTACCAGCTGAACGCGTCTTTTCGAAAGCAGGTTTAATAATGCGAAAACATCGAAATCGGTTAAACAACGAATCTACCAGAAGTTCAATTTGTTTAAATTCCTGGCTGACTTGCAGCTTAAGTTCTGTCATAAGGAATCGACTTTCTAGGAAATCACTTGATTCGTCTTAATTGTCGACAATGGAATTTTCGTTTTACATTTACTGTTTGTAATTAATATAAATAAATCTGACAAACAATATATACAATTTTAAATTTTTAAGTTTTATTGAGAAATTATTTAATAATATTATATTCTAAGGTATCTACTTAATAAGTCTTGTTTATGAAATAGTTTATTAGAAAGAATTAAAATCAATGGCACATTTGCATAATTTTCTTAAAAGAGTACTGTATATAAAATTTCAAATCTTGTAGATGTATATTTTCATTTTATTAAAGAATACATATTCATATTACTTTTGGAGCTGAAAATTTAGAAGTTCTTATTTTTCCGAGAAACAACATTATCAATATTATCACTTAAAAATAGGGTTCTTGAGTACCTTTTAGAATTTTAGTTTTTGCATTTTCTACGACTGAGGAACTCTTTTAATTTCGTATAATTTTTAACATGATTGTACTCAAAATTTGAACGAAAGTCCCGTAAGATTCCACTGCTTCAATAGGTGGGTTTGTTTTCTTTTTTTAAACCGGTATTAAAAATGCTGTTTATTAATTAATTAAAATAAATGGACAGAAAATATATAATTTCAATTAAATATTTGAAGATTTTCAAATATTTCGAAACTTTAGGAAATGACGTTTACGATTTTATCGCATTTTACACCTGAAATAAAATTCAAGATTATCGCTTGTTTTCGCTTGATTCTTGATTTTATTGACTTAAATGTCAATACGGGATTGATTTCTTGGCTTGAAGTTCGATACAAACTATGGAAATTGACTTTCTTTTGTTTTGTATCGCTTGATGCATCACTACTTTTAAGAAATTTACAATAACCATGATTGCAAACAATTTGCGTTCTTTTCAGATTAAAATTTTCCGTGACTACTTTAATTGCTGCAGATATTATTAAAAATGTATTAAAATATGTCATTATATTTGTTAAAATATAGCAATTATAATTTTTCTAAAAAAATGGGAAATTTTGGCGTAATTTAATTAAGCTTTATGACTGTCACTCCCAACACACTATAAAGCAGTTGCAGAATAAAATACAATTTTTTTCTTCACAAAAATGCCAAAATTTCCCGTTCATTTATAAAAACTATAGTTGTTGTACATTAAAAAATATAATTAAAAACGCATCATTTTTAAGAATGTCTGTAAGAATGCAAGAGATTAACGGAATCCGAATCTGAAAAAATTATAAATTTAAATATATTGCCCGAAAATTGTTGATAACATAACAATAGTTATTGCTAATTGCTTAACAGTTTTGTAACTAAAAATCACTCCCGCAATAATTTAAAACAGTTTTGCAAAAAAAATTTTAATCGTACATTACGATTTTTGCCAAATTGTTCACTTAATTTGTTTATAACAATGAAATGGATTACTAACCTTTTAACAAAGAAGGTTTTACAAAGCACAAAAAGTTTTTTGTAATTTGTCTTTTAATGAATTCGACTTTTTCGATGTACTAAAATGTTTAATTTTATTACAATTCTATTTTATTTTGTTAGAAATAAAGTTTACTGAAATTTGAAAAATTATTAAAATTATTAGTTTACCTTTATCTTCTTTCTTGTGATTTTAAAAATGGTGTTTTTTTTTGCAGGTGCTCGTGTACTTATTGTTCAGAAAGATTTCGGAACTCGCGATTTAAAAACGAAAATTCGAATTTAAAAATTCGCCTTTTAAAAGTGTGCCTTTTGTTCGCGATATTGAAAAAGTTTAAAGTGTGCTGCGAGAATGAAAAATATTTGGATAAAAAAATATAGCATGTCTAATCAGTTATTTGCATTTTTAATTAAAATAGTCGATTGCTAAATTCTTTTCAGTTGAAGACATGAGAATGGCAACTCGTTAAAGACCATTTGAAGTTGGCTCCCCAAGTAATAGTTAAAATAACCTAATTGAGGGGCCAACTTTAAATAGTCTTTACTGAGTTGTCATTCTCATGTCTTCAATTACATCGGAGGTAAATTTTGCAGAAATAAATCTTTTGTTACATTGATTCAGATATTTTGTTTCGAACGTTTTTCGGATTTTTGTGTCAAAAAGTGTGAAGTATTTGGTACCTTGTAGATTTGGAAGGATTCCAATCAGGCATCATCCATTCAAAATTTAGGTAAATTATTTTATAATTTATATTCAAAAAACTAAATTTATTAATTTCATTTTTAAAATCATTTCATCATTTATACTTCTATTATTAAAAAAAATTTATTAGTCTTTTCAGAACTGAAGGATAGGAAGGAGGTTGCCATCGTTCTGAAAAAGAAATCCGCGATGGTAAGTGTATTTTTTAAATCAAATCACAAAGCGAACGCTAATTTGTTATTAGCGAGTCGGGGTCGCTGCAGGTTTGGGAATTCTGAAGTCAGAGAACTTAAAATGATCAGGGAAAGTCAGAGAAAGCCTGGAAAGAGTCAGGGCATTTTTTTTATTTAACAAATTATATTTTATATATTATATTTATTATTTATTATATTTATATTTATTATTTATTTATTATTATATTTATTTAACAAATTCTAATTATTATTAAACAATTACAATTGTATTATCATAATATTACAAAATTGTATTATTATATAATTATAACTATAACGTCCAAGACAAATTAGTGATGTACAACGAGAATTTTTTAGAAAGAACGAGATTTGCTCGAAACATAATCAGCTGAGATCAAAACTTGATGGAGATCGAAAATCTGTAATCTCGAAAACGAGACGAGTCGAGAACGAGAATCTCATTTGAGTATAGTTTCGTCTCGTTATGATAAGTACTATGTTTAAAGTTTTAATGTCTTCTGACGATATTTTTATAAAATTTAGAAATTCTCGTTATGCATCTCTAAGACAAATGAGAAATTGGCCAGGTATAAGTCAGGGAAAGTCATGGAATTTTGAAAGTGAAATTTTGTAGGAACCCTGTGAGTGGATTTTGCCAAATTTTTTTTGTTAGCGAAGGTTCATCTTGGCTTGAGAGATAAAAATATCTTTTCTAAAACATTCATTAAATTCTTTTTTTTTAACGGTTTTAAAATTTGAAAATAATACGTTATTTTTAATCGGTTTCGATATAAGTAATAGATTTTTTTGTTATTAAAATTGAAAAGTTAAGAGATAAATTATTCAATGTAATTTTAAAGCCAAGAAAAGTTGGTTTCAAAGAGCTTTCTTTAATTATTAATAGATATTCTTTTTGATCTTAAGTTTTTAAGTTCAATTTTAATTTGAAATTTTTTTCTTTTCTCCAGTTTAAATTTATTTTGAAATATATTTCTAAATAAATTTATGGTTAAAAACTCGAGTCCTTTAAAAAATAAATTAAAAAATTCTTTGAATTTTGTTTTCAAATTTAATAAGTTAAAATTGTTTTTCAAATCAATTCTTAGCCTCAACAAATACCAAGAAATGTGCCCCACATACATATAGGTATCTATGGTGCTAAAAATGTAACTTTTAAGAAATAGGGAAACCTGATCTTTTTCTAAGAAAATATATTAAATTTTTTCTTCATTTCTTTTCCCTCCTCCGATTTCTTCGCTATCACGAAAAGCCATGACACAATGTGTCTCTTAGCTCAATTCTTCTTTTACCACCTACTCGTCTGAGACGTGAGGTGAAAGGCTGACTGAAACGAGTGGGTATTAAAAATGTCGATTAACCTTTTTGACATTTTTCCTATAATATTACGCAATGCATGGTCAAATTAACATTTTTCAATTCATTATATATATTGATTAAAATGAAATAAAATATTCTGAACTCAAGGAAAAATTTACGATTGCGATCAATTTCTTGCATTGTCATTCTCGTTGTCACGTACTTTTATAAAGGTTCGACCTATAATAGGTGGTCAATGGAAAATAGGTCGGCATATATTGCATTCACCACACTTGTACGAGTCTTTTATTTGTAGATAAATTCTCGATAAATATCTTCTTTGTGAATAACTTAGAGAAATCTGGAAAGGCGATAGAATCTAATTGATCTTTTGAAAAATAGGGTGGATCATAAAATCTTGTTCTTTAGGTTTTCCAAAGACTTAAACTAAACAATTTTTTTTACGGTATATTTTGCAGATTAAAAAGAAATGATTAGAGGTCACTGAATTTGTTTTTATAAAGCAATTTCCACTTTTCTATGTTTATTATTTTATAATGCATCAGTTTTATCTCATTTAATGTAATTTCAAAATTTGCATTAATTTGAATTAGTATCTGAATTCTAACTCCGTTACTAATTCAGATTAGTAAAAATTTTATCTGCTTCAAAATTAGAGAGGACATAATTTTTAGCAATAGCTGTCCCTAAATTTCGAGATTTTACGTACATTTTTTAGTTCTTCCGTTATAACAAGCGGCCCCATCCCCCATTTTGGAATTATTCATTTTACATGTTTTCGAAAGTGACGGAATTTATTTTCAAAATCCATAAATTTAAATTATGATTCAGAATATTCCCGTATTTTGCCTAATTCTGTAACTATAGACATAGGAGTTAAAGTTAAAGTACAATATAATAATTCACAGTTAAAAATAATATCAAAGCAATATTTATCATTATAGGTAAATAAAATTCTGAGGCTGAATAAGAAATTTAATGGTATTTCATATTTATGTTCATATTGCTATGCTTTTTATTCCGAACCTTCATATTTTCTTGTCTTGATCCCATTTTCAGTAGAGAAGACAGAATATGGTCAGCCGTTCGTCTCAGCGCAACACGCATTAATAAATCATTTTTCCCATCACGAAACCTCAAACATTACTGTTATTAACTTCATATTTCTACTTCAATTCTTTAAAAGAATAGCATATTTTTCAAAATATTGTGTTTTCTCTTAGGAAATGTGATAAAGATCAAAGATTAACTTTTCTCGATTAAATCCATTATAATTATGGAGTTCATAAATTATTTCTGACTACTGTTAGAATTCCAATTAGGGATATTTTTTAAGGCTGTTAGAACACAGCCTTATAAAAAATCAGAAATACGGATCAGGATTAGAAAAAAATCGTTTTTAGCGTTATTCAAAAGTATAGCTTTTTCGTTACCTTCTCGTATAACTATTCTGAAGCTTGGAAAAAGTTTTTTTTTAGTGTGGAATATTAGTGGAATATTTATCAACATTTTACAACTAATTTTTAAGTATATAAACAAATTCAATTTCTTTAAACATTTGTTTTTTCTCAAAAAATCTTTTAAAATCGAGTTTTCTATGAGATCGGATAAAATTTTGCTAGAAAAGTCGGCTTTTATACATTCTCATCAGAGAAGGTATGTATTAGATTTGTGTAAAATTTGACCCCCCCCCCGTTTTTGTCAAATGTCCACGTTTTGAGGTCCCCAGAACCCAAAAAAATGGTTTTCGCGAATGTGTCTGTCTGTAGATTTTTTTTGTTAGCACGATAACTTTCGAAAGAATTGACGCATTGGATTGGCCTTTGGTATACTCTTTTACTGTCCTAAAATAAAGGTCAAGTTCGTTAGCCAGCCATTTTGAATAAAAAATTAAACAGTTACAGCATTTTGAAAAATTTTTAGAACACTTTTTTTGCCATTTACAAATTGCATGTACGAATATTCGTAGTACTCAGAAAGAAGAACAATTTATCCTTATGACATTTTTCTATAAAATAAAAATTATCAGACTTATAGCGTTTTTAAAATTCTAAAACTCAAAATAAAATGAAAATTTTAAGCCAAACAACGCACGATATGAAAAAAAGTCAACAGAAAAAAAACATTGACTTTTGAAAGCTCTACAAGATTAGAATAACAACTTTTTGAATTTAAAAAAAAATCGAAAATTCAAATTTTCCCGCCAAACAACGTGAGATATGAAAAAATATTCAATAAAGAAATCATTGGCCTTAAATAGATCTACAAATTTTCTGTTGACCATTTTTTGATAGGATAAGTAGTTTTCGTTTTAATTTAAAAAATTTTTTTTAAAAAATTAAAAATTCAATTTCCCCGCCAAAAAACATGAGATATGAGAAAATCTGACAAAAAAATTATTGGCCTTAAAAAGATCTACCAATTTTCCATTAACCGTTTTTTGATTGGATAGTAATTTTCGTTTTAATTGTGGAAAATACTGTTAAGAACTTAAAAACTAATTTTTCTTCACCAAAGACTTTCGAAAAAATTATGGGATTGTATTGTGCT
>JBAGKK010009030.1:0-12175 GCA_037177015.1 Euceroptres primus | reverse complement strand
ACCTCTAATAGGTATCTATCATTCAGGAGAGTATCGATAAAAACAAAAAATACAACGTCGTAAGGTCCCCTTGTTAGATAGAGAAGACGGAGCAGAAACTGTAGACGAAAGAAATATTTAAGGCAGATATAAAAGCAAGTAGAAAATGGGACCTATCATAGTTATTCGAAATTTTGAGTGCAATTCTTACCTTTTCTTTAAAATCGACTGATAGTTTCAAGGCTATGTAATAATATATGTATACAATATACATGTTATACATATTTAGCATGGCATGCTAAATAGAGTTACATTGACAGTGGTCATTTAAAATTGCATACTGATTCATTAAAAATCACTTACTCCAAATCTACATGTTGTATATGCCATATGCATATTGCAGACAATTACATTGTATCGTCTGCAGGAGGGTTTAGCAAACAGGTGCAACGTGTAGCCTTGTAGCGGATGTATGCAATGCTGTGCAGAGATCCCGGGTGAGCAATATAGACTCGGAACAGGCTCAATAACATCTGTCGGCAGGTGGGTCTGATGGGGCTTGTGCTTCGTGGTTTAAGTTTAAGGTTTAAGCCCTTTGTGCATATTCAAGGCGCATCGACCTAACATTGACTGCACGCAACTCTTATAATCCAACACAGATATAAACTTTAGAACAAAAAGCATAACAAAAAGGTCGTGTCTACTCGTCCAGCTTTTTTGGACGACTAGCCCAATCGAAGCAAATTGTTTATTCATCCAGTTTTTTGGAATTTTGATTTTTTACTGCAATTATATATTTTTCTCTTTTGTTTCAATATAAAAAACACCCCCCCCCCTCGCCCTACACAGAGGCGAAGGGCCCGGAGGGGATGTTTTCGTCTCATTCTAATTCCCTCTCTCCCTTTAATAATGGTACGAATAGACGCTTCGAAAAACAAAAAGAGTAATCATTACATATATAATTGGCCTAGTCGTCCAAAAAAAGCTGGACGAATAGCTGCTTCAGTTCAGTTGAGCTCTAAATAATAAAAGCTAGATAAATAATATACGTTTGGTTGGCCTAGTCGTCCAAAAAAGCTGGACGAATAGACACTTCTAAACAGAAAATCTGGTTTAATGGTGCAATTTATGTTTTTATATTTATTATTATTTTCTAAATTTATATAAGTTTATGTACGAAATTATTTATAAATCACATAGTCCTGTAGGGGAGAGTGGGGATCAGTGGGTCGGATAAACTTTAAAGTCATAATTACACGGAAATTTTGCGTAATTTGAGAACTTATATACTTCAGTATAAAGCTTATACATTTAACATAGTACAAATGTCAAAAAATAATTTTTTGCAGTTGATTTTATAAACTTAATGTTTTTTTGACAAAATAAATTGTCCCAATTTTTTATCCTATCAACAGTGGGTCGCATCCTTTTAAACACTTGTTAACAGTTTCAGCACTATATTTTTTTACACGGTGTGAATAAAATTTTTTTTTTTTCGAAATTATGCGAAAAAAATGTAAAAAACGATCGATTTTTGTTAGGTTTCCTGAGTGAAGAGAAACTAAATTATGTTGGTACCTAGATTGATGAGCTGCTTAACGTATACTAAAGCTAACAGATGATTGGCTGCTTCTGTTTTATCAGGGCTACCACTTGTATAAATTTAACAAATCTTATTCGACCCTCTGTTTCCTACCTACTGTTGACACAATGACTGTTACAAGACATTTACTTATAATAACTCATTTATGAAATTTTAAAAATGTTCTGTCGGTGGATATTCTGTCCAAAACCCTTAACAACATTTATCTTAAGAATATTTATTTTTAAAGTCGCCTATTTCTATGCAAATACTTAATAAAGTGAAGATAAATTTTTCCAGCATTATCTCAAAACCGGTTTTTTTCGTTTTTCTCGTTTATTAATCAATATAGAAGGCTCAACTTTTTGGACGTAGTGTGTTTGCATGAATTTTCTTTATACCTACAATTTGAAACAAATTGTTTCACCCAGTTTTCAGATAATTCAAAAGAACCACTGTTTACAGCGACCCACTGTAGGCCATTCTCCCCTATATATATTTTCAACAATTTGAATTTATAAGATGTCCTCTAAAGCTCTTTTAAAAAAGGTTTTTAGGCAAAATAATTACCTTACTTTTCTGAAGTCAATGTTGTTAAGCCGGAAGATAAGCGTTCTGCAGTTTTAAGAATTAAAGGCTCGGCGCTTGACCGTTTAAACGTTTAAACTGTAGAAACTTTCATACGGTTAAATGGATCCATCGTTTCCAAGTCAAAAATTTATCTAAACTAACTTCTCTTGATTCATTTTTTCAGCTAAAAATCTGAATTAAGTGAAGTTAGTTAAGATAAATTATTGTCTTTTGTCAACTGAAAAAATTAATCAAATGAAGGTAGTTTAGATAAATTATTGATTTAGAAACGACGGATCCGTTTAACCGTATAAACTTTTCTACAGTTTAAACGTTTAAACGAAAAAACATTTCAACGATAGGTGTATGTTTATCGTATAAGCGGTCAAGAGCCGACCCTTATAAAAAATATATTTATTTATTTGTAAAACTTTATAAATATTATTTTATTTTCTGAATCAACATATTTTTAAAAATTGTAAGTGCTATTTTAATAAATTATTGAAATAATTAAGCCGCCAGATCGGGCACTTAATATCCAAGGGTCCAACCGTGCTTTAATATATTATCATAATATGATTATTATATTATTCGAACATTTTCAATGCCCAAGCTTAAGAAGAATCACGAAGAAAGAAACATTGTTGAATTGCCTGGAGGCATCTGCCAAAGAAGGGATATCAGATTTTTTCTATCAAATTAGAAATTTCTGTAATTTCTAATTTAATAACAAATTCCTGTCTATAAATGTTTACAGATATGTTTTTAAAATTGACGAGCCATCCATTATTGTCACTAAAATTTTTGTTAAATATTATAGAAAAATATACCTGATACACTCGTCTCTGAATCGAGAACCGGGCTCGGGGGTAGACGGTTCTCGATTCAAAGCTTTCGAGCGAGCAGTCTTATGTCAACATTCAGGACCGCTTATATAGTCTCTGAACGTACAAAAGTAAATGCGCAGACAGTCGTGTTGTAAGGTGGTTTTCGATTCAGGGGCTTTCGATTCGGCGACGAGTGTATTAGCAAATCAGAAGATGACTTATCTGATGTCATCAGTTTAGATTTTTTTCTGTGATACCTTTTAAAAAGTATTGAACCATACTATGGTGCGAAAAGGGAAAAGATAAAGTCAAATAAAAGTAGTATTATTTAGTCTGATGATACTTTGACGACCGAGTATGCTGAAGAAATTGTCAAGTCGGCTGGTTTGGGCAGGTGCTGGTCAAGAGCAATCTTTCTGCATCTGTATTTTTAGCTGCGCATAATGCACTCTCGCTTGTAAGTCAAGAACAACCGGATCCTAGAGTAATAAACTTAATTTTTTTCAAAAATATTTAATAGGAATCTCATAAATTGATGCAGAATCTGCGTGTGGTTGGTAGAGAGTGTAAATAGAAAGGATTATTCGTCGGGATCGGTTGGGATAATGGACAACTCGACATTATATAAGTAAATAAAAAATTAAATAATTTTTATTTTTATTTTAATATTACAACTTTCAGCCTTGTACAAAATTTAATGTAAATGTACGTCCGTTTAAAATTCTACCGTAAACAACGACAATATCGTTTCCGGCTTCTTGATAATTCGGTGCGAACTGAGAAAGTTAGTGCACAATGTATTTACATCGTATATATGCACATAACGTATACATGTATGTACGTTCGAGCATCCACATATGTACATTTTACATACATGAATACATACATACATACATACATACATACATACATACATTCACTTATGTTGAGCAAAGATTTATGTCACAGTCGACTAACCAGTGCTCTTGGCCTCTTTCCCACATGCGTTTGAGGCTTAACGGTTTGAGTATCAACTTTCTTTCCCATTGACTTATATTCACTATATATTGATAATATGCAGCTGCTCAATATGAAAAGGTTTTATCGAAAATTATTCATAGAAAAAATAATCAAGAAGAAATTTTTTTATGAGAAAACAAATTTTTATATGCTGAGCAAATTAATGGTAGTGGCGCAATAGTAATAAATTATAGTACCGACGCAAAAATAATTTCCAGCGCGAATTTTTTTCCGAGACGTTAGAAATATGTAAGAAGAAATTTCTATTTTGCCAAAAAACGTGGTTAAGGTTAAGGTGCTTGAAAAGAAATGAATTCACTCATTTTTAGAAACATCCAAACGAAATTTAATATAGATGTGAATAAAGTCATTTGTACATACAGTACCGGCGAGAATTATTATGAGACTACCTGTTTTTTTGTTAGTTACATAAAATCAGAAAATTTTGATAATACTAAAACTAAATTTTTTTGCTAAAAGTAGCATGAAGGATATAAAAATTCTGCATCCAATGACCCCATCTTGAAGAATTTTTACCCATTTTTTCAGATTATATTGCAAGAAAAGTCCAAATTTCAACATTTTTTAAAATTTTGAATAACTCCTGAAACAATGGATATTTTTAAGTGTTCTTGGGCTCTTTTTAAAGATAAATTAACGTAGAATATGACTATTGCGTCAAGGATATCCTAGTATTTTTTCCGTGGATTTCGCCAAAGTCTAAGCTTTTAATAAAAAGGTCGTAAAAATTCGAACGTGTAAAATAATTATAAGGGTGATTGCCAAAAAGTTGACCATATTAGACCACCAAATTTCCGAAAAAAATAATTATTTCATGCCGCATAAAATATGTTTTTTTAAACACGACCAACCCAAGAGAGTATGAAAAAACGAAATAAAGAGATCAAGGAATATATTTGTGATAGTTATAAATTCTATACGAAAATAATTCCTATACCCATTCCTGCGTAATAAGTATGAAGTCTTACTTGAGTTCTGAATATTTTTAAGTAATGTGAATGCATAGGAAGTTGATATACAACTTGAAGAATTGAAATCATTTTCGGAGAGTTTGGGAGGAAAAAATTAAGTCGGACGTCCCGAACCTCAAAAGTAACTAAGTTCTTAATGTATGACATTTGACCTTAACAATATAAATATTTGAAGAATATTTTTAAAATATTCCATAAACAGGTAAAAATTATTTAAAATATGGAAAACATCTGTGATTGTTCGATTTATTTGATATTGACTACACATCTTCAATATATCCTCTCGTTTAATAAAAATTTGAATTAATAGTTCGATAAATATGACATTTTGTAAAATATATTGTTCAAAAATAGTGATTATTATTGTCTGCTATTTGGAAATACTGATGAGAAGTCGATTTTCAACTGTATGAAAATCTTTATTAGCCTAAAATTAACAAATCCACGTCGTATTTTGAGTAGTTTAAATCACGACCTTCGTGTTTTATCTTAAAATAGCTAAATCGTAAAATTGAGTTCTCCGAGAGACTGCACGTTTTCCAAATTCACGAATCATCGGGTGAGTTGGTGCACCTTTATTATGATTTGCTTAAAAAAATGTTTAATGCCTATACAATTATTATTTTATACATGAAATCAAACATAATTAATTCAATACTCTAAGAACTCTAAGTGATATGCTTATCTACACACTGTTAACCTCTGAACCTGCGAATTGTGGTTTAATTGCTTCGTAACCTACAATATCACAATTTTAGAGAAATTAACATTAATATCAAGTATGCGCCAACTTACTAGCACGTACATATTTCAAAATATATCTGTTTATAATAAAAGTTAGGGATCTTTTTTAACAAAAATCTAATTGATTTTAAGACATTAAATACTATGGATTTTGAGAAGCAAATAATAATCATATTTAATGCACAATTGAACATTATATCGATATATTAAAATCAGCTCGATGTTAGATCCATAACCCACACTGTTAAAAATGTTTGTAAAATTAATATAATTTTAAGGGACTACATCACTGTGAAATTTTTTTTCCAGAATTTTTGAAATTCAATATTTCGAAAAGTTATCAACGGACTTAGGTTTTCTTTTTCTTGTTTTTTGGGAAAAGTAATTTCTACAAGTTTTGTATGAAAATTTTTTTAATAAAATCAAAATTGTTGACATAATTAACGAACAAAATTTTGTGTTTTTTGAACTGCGACATAGCTACAGGTCGTTGTAATCATCTGAAACAAAAAGTCGAACAAGATTAATAAACACGAGTAGACTGGCTATCGTCGTACGCGAGGAATTTTTTTACAAAATGTCGGCCTTTTTTGTTTTTTTGATTTTTTTTTCAATTTTCAATAATTTTTTTCTCCGGAAGTTATGAAAAAAAATTCCCGTGTACCACGAGGGATAATCTATCTGAAAATACACTCAAAAATTTGAACCAAATCGAATAAGTGGTTTTAGAGAAACCTGGGCCGCAGTGTCAAAAAACATGGTTCCGAGAAAAACGCATTCAAAGTTTAGGGTAAGAATTTCAGCCAGAGTTTTACAAATCAAAATTTACTATTCAAAATTATGTTCTGGTGGTAATTCTTTACGGATTTCGATATTTTTTGTTTAGAAATACTCAGTATTAAATTTGGAAGAAAGTTATAATCAAGTCCGACGCACGAATTTTTTTATGTGTGCAATTTTGCATAAACAAATTAAGTGGCAAAATCAGAAATTTCCACAATTTCATCATTTTCGTGAAATTCAGGTACATATTTCAAAACGTTAACGATCATAATCAGTGAAGATACTCTTGCAAAAGATAAATATACGATTGATAATAATAATTTATTGTTCATAACGAGTTTTAAATAACAAATCTACCATCACCGTTATTTTGGAAAAAATAAACAATTTCGATAATTATTTATTTTTGTGAGATTCAGAGACCTATTTGAAAAAGTCGTTATCGATCAGAATGAATGAAGATATTCTTGTAGAAGATAAAATATAAAGAAATACGAAATATTTTTATTTTTCTGAATAGTACATTCCTGATTTATCAGCATATAAATTCATTTCTTACCAAACTTCATCGATACCAGGGCCATAGTCCGTATCAGCTCCTGACGATGCGCCCGTGCCGAGTCAGTTTCGGCAGGCGGAGCGATCAGAAATTTTACAGCATATTTTTGAACCTATAAGGAGCAGTAAAATGAAAAAAATTTTTTTGAAAATTTCGCAGTGGTGTAGTCCCTTAATATATGTACTTTAGTATATGAATTTTAATAAACACGTATCAAATTTGAAATTAATATACTCAAATATTGTATTATTAATATACGGTATATTAATCCAAGTTACGCAAGCGCACGTGCATCATTCCTTTAATGTGGAATTGAGGTAACCTTTATTCTTTGTTTTCGTCTTTTATGCATCTAACAATCTAATAATCACTCTCTGTTTTGAAATTTGACTGCCATTTCAACTGTATTCTTTTTTGAACTCAAATAATAGCCCCAGTTTGGTTGCTTGCTTTCCATTTCTCGACCCACCTGTTGTTGTCCCCCTTCTCTTTCTCTTTTCTGCACATGATTTCTGGCACGCATTTCGTTCCATGTTGATTTTTTGAGAAAAATTTAATCTATATGGAAAGAAATTAATAGTCGGTATGCACATCTACATCTAGGTATACGAATTTAATTTCTTTAAACAATTTTTGTACTCACTCTAGTCACAAAAAAATTTATTTTGTTGTAAGAACAGAAAAAGTAATAAACAATTTTTTTTGAACCGCCAGCCATCTTTTGTGACGTTTCCTTAATGTTACATTACAAAAATAATAACATTATTTATGTTACATCACATTATGTATACACTGAGAAAAAAGATTCTAAGTCCAAAGAAAAGCATTTATTTGTTTCCATTTCTTTGTATCGAAGAATTTATTACATCAATTAACTAAATATTTCTACCAGATAAAAAAATCAGGCTTCGATCTAAGAAATCATTTCTTTGGTGATATTTCTTTCATGAAAAGAAATATTTTTTGCAAGGAATATGACAGAATCAATTCGAAGAAATGATTTTTTTAACACGAGAAACCCGGGTTTTGTTGAAACTCAAAATCGTTGCCAAAGAAATATTTCTTTGATTGAATCTTTACAATCATTTGATGCGATAAATCCGTATTTGAATCAATTAATTCATGCATGCACATAAAAGAAATATTTTATTGCATTAAAAGTTTATTTATTTCATTTAAATGGCACATTTTTCGAAATAAAGTAAATGTTTGGTTTGGTTAAATATTGATCTATTTTGTTCAGAAAACTATTTTTTCGGTGCCGACTGAGAATCATATAATAAATAGTCCCGATTCTCGTATGGTTGTTTATTAGGACATTGGCAACGCGATCGTCTCTTACCTCAGAGGGACTCGAGTTCGATCCCCGCCGGCTGGAGACAGAGATGGATTTTTCATTGAATTTTTCTGTTATAGATTCATCAAGGTTTTAAAATGTATAAAGTATTTCAGTTTTTTTACGTGACGTTACCCAAAAATACCGAATCTTTTGTTTCCTTTTGGTTACGTTTTGACAAATTGGAACGAAATTAAAAACGAAATTGTTCTTCTTAGATCAGTCTATCTTTTAATATTTACATGTCTTTTAATATTTACATAAGATGCACAATGATTCGAATACAGTGTAGTGTACTGTACAATTACATCTAATTAAAAAATTTAGTTACAATTTCGGTATTTTAAATAACGTAACGTAAATCGAGTGAATATAGTTATGTTTGGCAAATATGGAAACGAAACGAAAGTCACAAAAGTATTTTGTTTTGTTTCGGTCGGATATTTGTAATTTATAAAAATTTTCTACTTGTAAATTTAGAAAAAGACAGTCATGCACGGAAAAAAAAGTTCATTAAATTGTATAGAACTAGTTCTATAGTGGAAGATACGACAGGTAGTTTATTAAAAGATAAAATCATCTTGGTTGTACGTTGCGTTGAACTATTGTACGAAATATGTTAAAAAGTTCGATAAAATTCAAAGGCCGAGGCGACGTAATGTCTATTAAAGGGCAGGATACGAAAATCGTAGAATAGTTCTAGAAAATATAAAATATATACAGTTAATATACAGTCTATATCGAAGAAGTCTCTAAACTATAGAGAACAGTTCTATAAAATGATGACCGATTTTTCACCAAAAAAAATATATGTTTTGTTATCATAATACTCTATATTTTGTTCATATATTTAAGTACACAATTAATCACTATCACACAAACAATCACTACACTATTTTTAATCACATGCTATTAAAATTTATATTTTCCGCGGGTTCAAACCCTATAATAAGTTTCGCATTCCTAATTCCTAACGCCTAAAGCCTCGCGGCTAACCTAGCTCTGTAAGTATAAAAAAATCTGAAATAAAAGCTACAGTTGCAGGACTTGCGCGCAGTAACGACTGCGCAGCTAAATTTTATAGAACTGAGGTCTATAAATCTTATATTGAAGTGCTTCACAAACACTCAATACCTCGAATCTATTTTCTATGAAATTTTTCAACATTTTGTCAAGAATTTTTCTATACATTCGACTGAACTGAGGTATCTAGACCTTACAATGATGTGATTACAAAATCTCAATACCTCAAATTTGATTTCTATGATAATTTTCAACATTTTTTCGTGAATTTCTCTATACATTTTATTGAAATTTTTAAATTCGGGGTTCAATATAAAATTTACAGAACTCTGTAGAGTTATTCCAGTTTTTTTCTACATTAAATCCTGAAAGATATATGTACAATATATAAAAAATTTGTTCAAGGTTCGCTCTTATCCCCGACTATTAAAATAATTTAAGAAAGTTTGATGAACTTTTTTTCTCCGTGTGTAACGAAAGTGCAAACTACTTTTTTCCGAAATAAGCTTTCTGACCAAAGAAATATTTCTTTGAACCGATGAAATTTTTTTTACTCCAATTATTTAATGTATAAAACGAACTAATAGGCATTTCTTTGAAGCAAAGAAATATTTAGTAAGTTCCATTCAGTAGAATCACTTCTTTGCTGCAAAGAGATTTTTGTTGTTTTTTTTCTCAGTTTATATATAACACAGAATTTTATTTTTCAATTTATGTCATATTCTATATACTCTAAATTCTATGAATGACTATTTTTGTATCCTTGACTTTTAAAATTTAGATTGTTTTAAATGATGTGAATCTCTACTGAAAGGAACTCAACGAGCTGGACTAAACGCTCTGGCAGGTTCTCTCGACAACAAAGCAAAGAGAAACTTTTCTCACGTATAAATATAAGTCTGGTATATTTTGTCTAGTCATCGTTTGAACCATGTTTGAAATGATGTGATCCACCATCGTGATATGATGAATATAAAAAATCCCTTATAGAAATTCGATTACAAAATGTCAACTTGATTTGATCAGAGAAAATCGTTCACATTAAACCTGTTTACGATAATCGACAGATTTCATCTCAAGTTACAGTATTTTAAAAGCAAAGCATTGCGAAAAGATGTCATTGATTCAATCAATTGTCCGCAAATTAAAATTATTTCAGTTTGTTAAAACAGAAAATTACGATTTCAGTGATCAGTGGTAATTTTCTATTTTGCTCATGGCACTTTGACATTGCGAACAATTTTAATACAGGAACAGTTGATTAAATAAAGTAGTAAATATGAATTAAATACATATTAGTTTTTTGTTGGTATTACAAAGCTTATAATGATCATGGAACGCAAACAGTTGGAAATTCCACTGTCGGCCATTGACTTCAATCGCTCTGTTTGGTCTTCCATGGACTAGCAACTAGCACGCTAGTTGGCTAGTCGCTAATGCTATATATGCAGCTAGGTATAAACGCTGTTGGTTGGTGGTCTTGCTCTCGCAGACGATTGGAATGTGCCGCATGAACACAACACAAGGAGTGGGGTCTCTGGGGGGGGGGGAGGAGCTTGTGAATGACCATCTCTTTCTGTAAGCATCGGCGCGGAGCTTTTACCCAAGGGCCCACACGAAACAAAGACAAAAGTTCAAAAGACTTGACATTTTTCCGCATTTTTCGTCCCTTCTAGAAATAATCGATTGAGAACGATAGGAAGAACTTCTTAATCGTTCCTAATTGTGTTTCTTAATCGTGTTTGCACGATTGAGCCCAAATTGTCCTGCGTTCCCCAATCGTTCCCAATTATTCTCAATTGGGTGCCTGGATTTTGAGGCTAAGTTTTTTATGAGGAAGCAATAGAAGAAAATCCTCGAGAAAATCTAATTGACAATGCATTATCCCAAGTGTAGTCTACATGTACACAAATACGCATGCATATATAATTATAAAGACATACGTTTGCTCATAGTAGCCAACTATTTTCATACAGATTCCAGAATCCAACCTGATTTGCATGCAATTGGGTATTATTGGGTCTGTTACTGTTGGCATTGCCGAGTTCTGTGAGCAGTGCACACGTGAATGCAGTTCCACGCGTGACTTAAATTTAAGTAAGCCGGGTGAGCGTGTTTAATGTAAGGAGGCCTAGGCGTAAGAAAGATACCAGAAATGACCGGTAAGTTACAATGTATTACCATATCTTACCGGCAATTTCAAGAAATTATCGGACTTTTCCGGTAAGATATGGTAAATATATTATGTATTCATTTCTGGTAACTTTCTTATGCCTCCTTACATTAAGCTACGTTTACTGAAATTTAAGCCGCAACGGAGGAACTGCATTCACAGTTCGTAGGTCCGCGGGTGATATATCTTGGAAACTGTCTAGACGTCGTGAACTCGATTCCTCGCTCGATTCAAAATAAGCAAACGGTAAACGCGCAGAATATATATCTTCATCTCTGCTCGATATACATAGTCATTACTATGGCGCGTCTATAAGGCATAAGGCATTTTCCTTATTCTGCTCAATCCTTCAATTTTATTATGATTCCATCATCATTCTATTATTGATATTCACATTATGTTTAATTAATTATTTTTTCCCCACTAAATCTGGTTAAATATCACTTTTTGATTCAATATAGGTATTGAATCACGATTAAGGGTTTTGGATAAACGACTTTGAAAATGGCCAACTGGCTCTGAAATTTTTCTAAACCCCCAATTTTTCCGGCACTGGAAAATACGTATATTTAATTTTAATTTTTATTGAGATGAAATTAAATTATACT
>JBAGKK010009019.1:0-12176 GCA_037177015.1 Euceroptres primus | reverse complement strand
CCAAGACACGTTTCCTATTTTTATTTATATCAAGTCTTATTTTCAGTAATCAAAAATTCAAGGAAATCTATAAGCAAAACTTGTCAAAGCTTATAAAAATGCAGAATTGCACCAAAATCGACATTAAATAACTAGCTCACATCTTTTTCAGGTAAATGATAGTTAAAAATACATGTCAAAGTACTATAGGAATCTTTAAACCATAAGAAATGTGTATTTTTGGTGTCTTTCAAAATTCAAGATTTTTTTCTATCTCCCGATATAAATATTTTTAATTCATTCATTATGGAGAATATTCTCTTTGTATTGTAGGAGAAGTCCTGTGTATATTATTCCAGGAAAAAAATGTTTAGGGGCCATTTCAGACCATTAATTGTAATGAAATTACAAATTTTCGTATTCTAAGACCAGCAATATCTTCAAAAAATTTTGTTTGTTTCGTAAATTTTAGAGCTTATTCTTTAATAAATAGAAAATACTTTCTAGGGGTGAAAGAATTTTTAGACTGAAATTTGTATTTTTTAAAAATTGAAAACTGAGAAAATTCATTTTCAGATCTAAAAGGGCCTAGCGGAAGCTCTAAACAATTTTTGAAAAATAGAAGAAAATTTATGGCTGTATTTTTTCACCAAAACGAAGAAATTTAAGGGGTAGCATTTGCAAAATTTAAAAACTCACTTTTTTTAGGCACCCTAACCTACATTGTCACAAAAATTAAAAATGAATTTCTATGTTTCTAAAATTATTATTGTTATTTTTACAAGTCTGAAAAGAAACTCAGTTTTGGAAAGTCAGTTTATGTAAGAAAACAAGTAAAAGTATGAATAGTTTATTAATTTTCTGGCAACCTTTCTAAAATTTGACTCATGATCAAATTGAAAATTAGATTTTGTTAAAAAAAATTAAGTCTAAGTTGTCGATAAAATTTGAATTTGCATTTTGAAACTGCTTTCAGTCGTTGTTAGGAAGCGTGTGCAGTATCTGGGAACACCGATCGTTCTTCCTCGACAGCTATTTCCTTTATTTAGTAATTTATTGCGTGCAGTCAATTGGCTATTGTATTGGCGTCGGTTAGCTCACTCATTGTTTCCAACGTATGGAAACCGTACACAGGATTTCTGAGAAATTGGTTTTTTACTCTATCATTCTTTATTAAATACATCAAAGGCACCAGTACGTGCTACCCAGAAAAAGAAGCAAAGTTTTGAATGTTTCACTTTTCTTTGTCTAAATTCACAGTTATTTTCCGATCCCAATTACATATTTCAAAGCTATACTGTAAAAAATCTAAATAAAATTACACTTCGTTGCTGTAATTTTTTCTTGTTTATCAATGCAAGTTTACGAATCTATTATGATTTTTCGGGTAACACAGAAAGGAATTTTTCATAACCATATGAACGACAAACATTTTCTAATTTCAAATATTTTAATTCTGCTAAAAAGATTTGAATTTAAACAGATTGAATCTTAAAGACGTAAAATTTGAGAAGCATCCAAATATTCTAATTTGAAATGTAAATCGAAAACTCGAGAATTCCAAATTAATCTAACACTAAAATTAAAATGATAAAAATAATTAAAATTATTAACATTAAAAATTAAAATTTAAAGATTAAAATGTGCATAATTCATCTTTAAATATAATAATTAAAAATAATGTTTTTCTCTTTTTTTAAATTAAATTTCTATTTTTTAAGATTACTTTCATATATTGTAACTATATATTTAAAGTGGAAATGTGTCATAAAGGTACATCGGGAAAGTTAGGAAAGTTTGAAGAAATACCAGGAAAAAAATAATTTTAAAAAAAGATAGTAATCTGGGTTGAAAAGTTTTACATGAGTTTTTTGAACTGTGAATTACTCGCTTTGTAGTTGCCAATGAGTTCAATTGCAAAGAGAAAGCACACATACTTTTATAAACACCTGTTATCTCTTTTTCTAAAAATACCTACCCTGTTTTTAAATTCCTTAGTATGGTGTATTTTAGCATTTTAAACAGAGAGTAATTTTAAACCATTTTCCAGAAGAGTTTCTCGCAATTCACTCGCATGACTCGAAAAAAAGTATCTTTACTTTTATTGTCAAATAAGTGCGACATTTTCTAGTAGCAGGAAAATATAAAATTGAAGTGTTGGTTCCGAAGAAACACATTTGTTTGAAATGTTTCTAAGTACCTGAGCTTCCGGATTCTAATTTAAATGCAGATTTGTTTTCATACGTTTGTTTTTACGTTAGCGTTGAAAAGCGCGTGGTCGATTGAAAGGATTTTGTTTAATTAGGCGAAAAGGATCAGGATTACTTCTTTGTGTTTTATTTCCGTTGGGTTATTTTTAATCAAAGAAAAAGAGAGAACAAGAGAATTGGGATAACTCAGAAAAGCTTTTTATATGAACATATAATATTTATATCTTAATTCTTCATTCAACTCTATTATTTTTATTACAAGGCAATTTTGTTTAATCGTTTGAATACATTTCCAGCCATTAATTAAATACTAAAAAAATTATCTTTTATTTCAAGTCGGTATAATTCCCATAGAAAACAAATAATATATTTGCCTTTTATTTTATCATGAGTAAAAAGTAAACGTAATTCAATAAATGGAATTGAAAACGTTAGTGAATAAAAATGAATTGGCTTTTATATATCAGATTTATGTAACAGTTAGTTTAGATTTGAAAAATAAAAACGCCGAGCTACATGAAAAATCACATCTTGATTTATTTTCTCATGTTTATGAAAAATGTTTTACTGTTGCACATTTTTTTAAACATGAACCATCGCTGGTGTTACCGGAAAAGCATTACTGTAAAACCAGTATGGATTTTATGGATGGTGTGGAATTCATGCCACACTGAAATTGATGCCGAAATACTTCGGTGATTTGTTTTTAGCGACTGATTTTCTATCCCGAAAACCCTCTTATCTTTCCAGGCTGAAAAATTGCGATGAAGCCGCAATTTTTTTTATTTTTAAAATTAAAATTTTAGAAGTCAATAACAGGAATTGGGATATGTGAAACGCGAAAATTCATAACTGTGATAAAACACAACCCAGTTGCGAACTGCAGCTTTTACATTTTGTTGCTTTTTAATTTACTTTCATAATTACAAAGACTCAGATTCTTCAAATTCTAAAGACTAAATTCATTCAGTCGTATTTTGCAATATAGAATTACATATTTGATATTGTACTATTTTTACATTCTCTTCATCATTTGAGAAGGTATTGTTTTAATTTAAATATTATTACATAATTTTAAAGTGGAAGCTTGCAGCTGCACACAAATTAAAAACAAACAATGTGTAATTAACTTCAATTGCATGAGTACAAGTTGGAATAATTATTAATTATGCAAGCTTGACGAGATTTCCTCATTTCCTAATAGGCAGTTTCCCTTTCCAAAATTGAAAGACTAACTATTGACATTTTGAAATTGGAAGCATCCGAGTTGATACATGTTGAGAAGAACCGAACTATATAGAAGTTGGGATGCTTTCAAACTTAAAATGCTGAATTTAAATGCTTTGAAATTAGAAACGAAGAAGTTGAAACAGCTTTCAAGGAAATAATAATTAACAACTCCAATTCAGTCCTAAAATTTGCCTGTTTTAGATTCTCATCTCATTTGTGATATTTTAACAAGAAATTCACGTTAGAACTAAACTCCATTTTTTCGTACAAAAATGTACAAAAAAGAACTAAAAAGTTATTGTTCGTCGACTTTTCTGATGCACAAGAATAATTCGTTGAAAAAGATTATATGCTGGTGGTGTGTGCTTCTCTTCATTTATGCAAATGGCTTTCAACTTCGCAGCCTTTATTTCCTACGTTTTTCCACTGCATTAACTTCGAAAAATCGATTCGTCAATAAAAAGAGTCAATCTAAAGTAGTGTTCCACAAAAGTGGAAAAAAACCATCCTTAAGGCACTTGCTGACATTTTCTGGAACTGTTTTTCTAAAATGAGAGGCATACATTTTTCTGTGAATCAAATTTGAGTTAAATAACTGAAAAGAAAATTTCTACTTGGATACATATATGTAATATTTCGAATTTCATAGTCAATTATTAAATTTTTCCAAGGAAAAATTCTCCGGTTGCATTAAGTCATGCAAGAGGAGCAGATATAAAATTTTCCAACTTAGCTAATTTTCGTTAACTTTGTGAATCGCCATGGAAGAGCTTACACAGCAAGTGATGCAGGCAATCCGAAAAAGAGTAGGGAGCTTTCTTTTAGCAGTGAGGTAGAGATTTTCTGAAGATAGATCAGCATCTGAAACTGACAGAATGTTATAAAAAGTTCAATTGATTACTATTTTTTTTTCCTTTTACGATTTTTTTTATCCCCGAGAGCTGCTTCCTTGATAAATCCATCAATGTCGATTTATAGTGAGTCGAGGTGTAAGTCCATGCGCTGCAGAAAACGCACTTTCGAAATCGGTATACAACATGTATCATCCTGTTTATTTTCTGCTTCGCGATGAAGAGAAATCCATAATGTTATTTATACTGGAGGAGGGTCGGAAAGTGTATTAAAATTTGCATACTGGGAGATAATTTTCCAATTTGAGTTCGTGAACTCCCTGTGATTTGTAGCTTTCAACAGTTATAGGAGATTTTACATATATATAATTTGAAGACAAAAATATTCCATTGTCCTTTTTATTTAAATTTCTTATTTCTTGAAGCACATGTCTGCATAAAAGTTTTTATCTGATAAAAACGAACAAAAATACCTATTTCAAAAAATTCAGGTACCATTTATATGAAGATTTATAAATAGACTTAACAAAGTGGTTTAAGAGAATCTTGGTGGGGACCTCATATTACTCAGATGTAACATTATCTTCGGTCCAGTAGCTCGTATAAGGGTTACGGAAGCGGCGATCAATGGTTATAAGGGTCTGGTGAGATATCATTTATGAAGGATCTATACCGATGAATGCCTGCAATAACCAGTGACCAGGATGTCGTGCAAGAAAATAGAAAAAGATTTTCCGGCCATGAAAAATCCTTTCGCGATCCCTGGACCGTTATTTAAGAGCAAAATCCGCCACACGTGCATTTCTCGTGGGTTGTTAAATTTTTAAAGTCTTACTCGCAAAAAATATTTAAAACTTGACTTTGAAAATAGGAAAGTCATAATACGTTTTATGCATTTATTGTAACAGAAAATCAACCTGTCTTTGCTATATAGATTTCAAATATTTATTATAAAAACTATAAAGGAAAAGGGAAAGAGTGAAAATTGCCATGATAAAAAAGCAGAATGAAAAACTGGGTTTAAAGTCGGGAAAAAAACTTTCAGAAAAAAACGCGTAATCACGGTCACACATTACTTGTTACTTATTTTTTTAACTCAACAAAATTTTAATTATAATAATGGATTACTAAAATATCTATAAATAATAATATGGGTATAATACCTTTTAACTGCTAAAGCCATACACTCATTTCAAAATTGATAGGTTCTGTTCTTATACATTAAAACAAAACCATTTTTTACGTCTAAAACTCTGAATAAGTACTTGATCCTACTATTTTTCACAATACTTGCATTTCCGCATACATAAAAAAATGTCAATTTATAAATTTTTTTATATTGTTAAAATCCTATCTAATTATTACGGACTGATAATTCTTCACGTGTATAATTTTATACATTCGGAACTTTTTAACATTATGGAACTTTTGTAACAAAAGAGAAACGTTCAGCATGCGGTGTGCCTCCTATTCTTATAAAGTCTTTAAAATATAATAGCTATGATATTAATTTATGTTACTTTCTCTGTATTTTCAGTCCTGATGAGGTTGTGATTCACGAAGAAATGCATAGACAATTTTCGATTAAACTCAGTTGTATTATTTTTCTATTTATTTCTATATATTTCTATTTATCTAAATTCTACATTTCTAGACCTAAGGCCAAAACAAAACAAAGTCTATATATTTAATATTTGGTCTAAAATTTAAAAAAAAGTTAATTACTTGTTTAATCCTTTAGCTACCAGCGTTGCAAATTTGCAACATTCACTTTTTTCGATTTTCTCGAATTTTCATGCAATAAACTTAAAATTCTGCAAAATAAATATGTGGATTGGATCAAAGTGGAGTATTCCACATCTCGTAAGGTGGTTAAAAGTTGTCGTATACTCAATAGAAGATGAGAAAACTCAAAAAATTGTTTTAAAAAACTTTTATTGCAGAAAACAGTCAGAAAGTGACCATATATTATTCCTGAATTTTTTCAGAATTTTTAGACAACGGAAAAAGGGTCTGATAGCTAAAGGGTTTAAAAAAAGAAAAGTGAGAATTAAGGATTTCCCGAGTATCGTATACGCATTAAAAGTCGTAATTTACTGGAGTTCAGTTTTATCGCTGTCCAGCAACATAATAAATCGTTTTTATCAAGCGACCTGTTTTCCCGTTTTTCATTCGTTTTACATTCCGCCAACGGGAAACTCGAGTATTTTCTCACCACCGAATTTACGACAGACTTGCAGCAATTATAGCTCTACTTGTTCGTAATGAAAAGTGATTACGCCGATTATTTCCTAAAAAATATTTCATTTCCCAGTATTGTTAAATCAAAACCCAACGAAAAATTTATTTCAAAATATAATTCGATAAACTCTTATAGGGAAAATGACCTACCGTTTATTTTTGTCAATTAACTTTGTAAAAACTACTTTAATCTGCAATAGCTGTTATAAAACAAACAATTTTGAAACTTTTCAGTTATTTTCTGGAAAGGGAAACATTTTTATCCTAAAAAAAACCTTTAAAATAATAAGGTTACGATATTTACTTATAAACCAATTAATTTTAATTAATGAATTAATAGATTCCTTAAAACTATATTTACTATTGAGTCACTATTGAGACCTAGTAAAAATATTTACAAATAAAAATTTTCATCTATAAGAAGCAAAATAATTACACTTTAGGTTGAAGATGATCAGAAGAAAATGACGCTATTGTCAATAGGAATATTCGTTCAGGAAGATATCGATAGTTTATATAGGCAAATACACAACAGAAAGCTGGTTGAAAATCGCTAAAAACAGTTGTAGCAACGGAAGTAGATCTATATTGGCATGTCTCTTGTATTCTAAGGTTTGAAGAGTTTGTAGCCCGAATAAAATACATGTAGAAGTCAGGGTCGCGCTCTATGTATTCGTGTATTCGCCCCAGGGAACTATAAGCGCTTTCGTTCTCTTTAGCGGTTCTCCTTTGTACAAAGCAGTCCCGTTTAGATCTTTTTGTTTCGAAAAATCAATCAGATAGGAATCCTTACCGCGATTGTTCTGATGACCTCCGGCGGTCTAGCCTTCGAGCTATTCCACTTTATATCTTTAATTTTCATTTTTCAATACTTCGCTTTTAAGTGCGCAACTTTGCCTCTGATTTCTATCCCTTTTTTAATCCCTGTCAAAAGACAATACGAGTTCACTTTTTCTTCATTGTATAATTCATATAGTCTTCTCTCCTTATTATTCTTTCATTAAAAAATATGTGAGAAAGTCAGTTATATTAAAAGAACAGAGAACTCGTCAAAAAGGGCGAAGCAGGTTAAGTATAATATGTACGTGCTGTTCCGCATGAATCCGGTCGATATTTGTGCCATAAGTTAGTATTGATGTAAGATTAAATTTCCCAAAAGATTATATATGAACAAAAATTTTTATGGGAGTTATGAGGGCAAAAGGAAAAAGCAAAAACAATTTTTTTTCTCGAGAAACGGTTGAACCGACTGATGAATTTTTTTTCTCGAGAACGGTTGAACCGTCTGATGAAAAAAATATATGTATGGGGTTCAATGGTGGGGAAAGGGAAAAGGGAAGGGAAAAATTACGGAATTTAAAAAAAGAGTTACAAAAGATTTTCAAAGTTTTCAAAATTTTTTTTAATTGAATGCACTTGCGGTACTATCAACATTCTCTATCAAAACAATCTTCGACTTCTCTAGCATAACATAGAAGGCCCTGACGTTTTCCATAAGAATAACATGGGGAAAAAACAAATTTTCTAAAATTCGTTTCAAAACGTGAATCACAGAATTAAATTTTTTTAGCTGTTAATAACTCTTCAAGAAATAAGAAATTCATCATTTTGTTTAGTTTGAACCCCTCAAAAGCTCTTTCATTGAGCCTCAAAAACAACCCTCATAACAGTTTGGCGGAATATTGACATTAATTATCACTTTTTCTTAATTTTTTTCATAAACACTCATTAAGGTGTCCCTCTTGGAAAAGTGGCGAACACGTCAATGTAAAAATAAGTTTCCATCTTTAGCATCCGATATGGAAGAAATTTTATTTGTTTGAATAATTTTTTTCAAAAATATCGTGAACTAATGTATTTTTCCTGCTGCTTCGACCTAATTAATCAATTTGAAGAATGGAACTATTCTATTCAGTTCTCTTTAAATTATTTGAACAATTTATAATTGTTAAAAGTTAACTTCTAACTGAAAGAAAGGTGGAAATTTACGGTTTTTTGCAAATTTTTCCATATGTTTCATTACTTTTTTTCAAAATTTCGTTTTTTTCAACATACTGCAAATTGTTTAAACAATTTTTATTTTTTAAAAAAATGTTTAAATACCAGAATGTCGAGAATACAGTATTCAAAAAAAAGAGGAAAGAAATTAGAAGGTAACCAAACAAAACCCCTTCTTTTTTTCTATTGGCATTTTGAAATATTTTGAACAACTACTCTAACTACCTTTCATCCAATTTTATTTGTAAAAAAAATTTATTGGCTATAAAACCCAATAATTGGTTATTTGTATAAAAATAAAATGGGTGAATGTTAATAAATAATTTATTTTACATGCATATGAAAAATTTCTTGAAGAATGAATTACTGAAAGAAATAAATTTGGGCGGAAGTTAAGAATTAGAAATTGTTTAAACAATTTAAAAAGATCTGACACAAACCGATAGACTCTTCAAATAGTTCAAATGTATTAATGAGATCTTAGCATGAAAAAATCAATTTATTCTCGACATTCTGTAATTGATTAAATTTCCCTAAAAATAGTTTAAGCATAGTTTAGGCAAATAAAGGTTTTCAAGTTTAAGCATAGTTTAAGCAAATAAAAATTGTTTAAACAATTTGCTATATGTTGAAAATAGGGCAAAATTAAAAGAAATTAACGAAAAATATGGAAAAATTTGCAAAAAACCTTAAATTTCCACTTTCTGTAAGTTTTGCAAGTTACCTTCTAACAATTATAAATTGTTCAAACAATTTAAAAAGAACTGAATTAAATAGTTCGATTCTTCAAATTGATTAATTATGTCGTAGCATTAGAAAAAACATATTAGTTCATGATATTTTTGAAAACAATTATTTAAACTTGTAAAATTTGTTTAAACAATTCCAAACTCCTTAAAAAATAAATAAAATCTCGCCATTTATCCATTAATGAGTGTTTATGAAAAAAATTAAGAAAAAGTGATAATTAAAGTCAATTTTCCGCCAAACTGTAATTACCTTGTTACGGGAATTGTTTTTGAGGCCTAATAAAAGAGGTTTTGTGGGGTTCAAATTTTAAAAAAAACAATGATGGATTCTTATTCCTCAAAGAGTAATTAACAGCTAAAAAAGTCAATCCTATGATTAATGATACATTTTTACGTTTTGAAACGAATTTTTGAAAAATTGATTTTCCCCATGTTATTCTTATAGGAAACTTCAGGGCCTTCAAGGTCTTGAATACATGTTCCCTTATTTTCGGAGCTTAAAAAATTTAAACTTCAGCTGGGTTACAATTCGAAAATGATGTTTTCTTGCACCACCCTAATGTGTAGTAGCCAGTGTCTGGGAAACCGTATGTGAAAGACTGAAACACTTTTAATTGTTTAAGTACGATCCAACATTCCGATCATTTTTGAATTTTAATATGTTATGATAGAGAAGTTGAAAAATTTTTTTGGTAGAGAATAGTGACAGTACCTCAAGTACATCAAATAAAAAAAAATTATGAAGATTAAAAAATTTTTTTAACTCGCTTTTTTTAGAAAAAAAATTAGTAAATTTTTCCTTACATTGCACCATTGAAGCCCATAGCATATAATTTTTTTTATCAAAATCGGTTCAATCGCACTCGAGGAAAAAATTGTTTTTGATTTTTCTGTTTACCCGCATAACTCCCATAAAAAATCTTTTTCAGATATAATCTTTTGAGAAATTTAATCTTACATCAATACTAATTTATGGCAAAAATATCGACTAGATTCATGCGGTGGCAGCACATACATACTTAACCTGCTATGCCCCCCCCCCCATAACCATACGAGAAATAATTTTATAAATTGAAACTTGACTTTTATGTATGAAACATAACTAAAATTACTTAAGACTTAAGTAAAAGCAAAATTTGATTAATGGTCGATCTCTTTGTGCAACATATTATTTAAAAATTGAAATTGTTTATCGTCATCATTTTTAAACTATTCTTTTCACAATTCAATTAATATTCTTGGCTCTCCTGAAAAATTCTATTTTTCATAATCTGTCTATTCTGTAATACCACTCGTTTTATGCTGAAAAATTTACCGGATATTCCTATTTTCATATTTTAAAGACAAACATCTCTATCAAATTTTCGAATTTTATGGCTATTACACAATATTTCTTGTGTATCTTCTACTCTACTTATATACCTACATTTAGATTCATTGAAACATATATGTTAAGAATAAGGAAGTTCATGCAACTTCTTTATTTTATACGTACAGAACAGTAGCTCACGATATATTTTCTATGCCTTACACAACACTGCGATCACATGTCTTTCTGTCTGATAGAATTTTATAGATTTTCAATTTCCTATATAAATCTTTCAGGTCATCCATTTCGTAATAAATATTGCCTAGAATGAAAAATTGTTTTTAGGGAAATAAAAGAAATAAAAGTTTGAGTCATAAATAGTATAAGTGAAACTCAGACAGAAAATCATAACTTATTATATAATACATATATTCAGTAAGTCTAATATTTTTCCGTGAAATGATGGATGAAATGTGTTTCGAGAAAAAAACGTGCGTTTCGAGAGAAAAATGTGTCCATCTACCCCAAATTAATATCTAGGATATAAGACACCCCCAAAAAAATAATAAATTTTTTCCATGCAGTTGAATATTATACAAGCCTGTGAAAGTTACATCTGTCGAGATGATTGGTACTTTTAAATTCCCGAGTTGAAGCGAATGGATGCGATCATATATAACAGGAGGCTTCAAATACGGAATTGATTTTTCTTTCATCCCCTGCGACCATCACTGCATACTTAACGTATTTGGATAATGGATCCCGCATTTATCTATATTCCAATTGGTTTATATGTATGTACTTCAATACATGACGGTGGGTTTAACACCAAATACTATTTTATGGAGGGAAAACTGGGGTAAAATAAATTTAGTAGGTGAAACTACCCAACAGTAGATAATGATTAACAGTAGATAATCCTTATTAACTAGAAAACTAACCAAGAATTTTGATTGGTTCTTTTAGTATACAATTTCGGCAATGATAATGCTTTGTCAGACAAATTTTCATTGAAAAAGTATCATTAATTCTTGTATGAAAGCAAAAACTTAATATTTAGCATTAAAAGAAATTTTACCTTTTTTTTATTCATGCTTTTCATCTAAATAAAATTTTTCTGAGGAATGGTTTCACATTATAATCAAAATTTAAAGGTTACTGAACAATATGTATATGACAAAAAGTGTTGATTTTTATTATTTCTAAATATTTCAGGATTTTTTATTTGACATTCCATTTTCCAAGAGTAGATAACCAACAATAGATAATCGTGATATTTCACTGGCGCAATTGGTAGCACTGCGATGATCTCGAGCTGTATTCGTTAAATGATGCTCAACATGGAATGTCACATTTATTTAGAGGTTTAGCCTGGTTAGGTTTTTAAACATTTCAAAAGTATTTATGTTTATTAAATAATTCTATCTACCCGGAAATATATAATTAGAAAATTGGAATATAAGAATAATTATTAATATTAAGCAGGTATGTCGAAAAATGATATTATTTTGTACTAAATTGTGAGAATACAATGATTTTGGAGAAAATTAATTTAAGTTTTTTATTTGTTGTAAGCATTTTCTGTAAAAAATTTGCATTTATTTTAAAT
>JBAGKK010009008.1:0-12176 GCA_037177015.1 Euceroptres primus | reverse complement strand
TATATATATGTTTAATCTCGTCTGGTTTAAATAATACAAGTAAATTAACATTCTCCCTTATAAGGTGTTTTGGAGTACAAACATACGTCTGACACAAATGAAAAGAGTCAACATCCTCGTGCTTACCCATAGAAAAAATGCTTTTATATTATCTTGCTTTTTACAAACGACTTCATCAAATATAATTACTGAATTTGGTTGTGCTTCACTTGGCATTACAACATGTTCATGCTCTTTGAAAGGATAATATTCAACGCCATCTACAGATTGTATAATTCTTTCTAAAAAATTATACTTTGGTTGATTTATCGATTTTAAGTAGACGTAAACACTTTCAAATCTCAATCTATACGGATGTATCAGTAGAGTCAATAAGGCATTTGTTTTTCCACAGTTGGAAGGGCCACAAAATATTGCCCACACACTATTTGAATGCAAACGCCTGTGACGCTTTTCTCTCTTTCCATTTTTTTACAAGCGAATCAAAATTCACAGCAGGTAATTTCATAGACTGTGCTTCAAACTACATCTGAAAATTTTGATTCTAAAGGAACCACTTTTCCATAGAGCCACAATAAAATAAAACCTCTAGTTTTTTCTGTGCACGAAACACTTGACCAAAAATAAAATCTCTCCTCTAAGTGTTCACCACAGCATAATGCCACATCCACATTTCATATACGTGACTGTGTAAAAAATATATTTTCACAGGAAGCTGACCCATATTTGGGTCATGTTTGGCATTCGTCCACGTTTTCTGCGTATTCAGAAACATTGCACGAGGAGATGCACTCGCGATGATTAAGTAGCAGCAGGTTGCGATTGTTATTAGAAGAGAAAATGAATGCGCAAGTGCCAAGACGAGTCACGCACGATAATAAGAATGTGATTAAAAGCTAAATAACGTAGTTTTATGGCATGAAATCCTTAAATACGACTTGTGCATGTAGAACACAAGATTTTCATTTACTGTGAGATGATATTAACTCAAAGGGAAAAACGAACCTGAAGAAATTCTCTTAAAATGTGTTTTCATTTCTAATTTAATTTTTTGTCAATAGAAATGAAAGCAGTTGTTTGAAAGCAACAAACTAAGATTCTTTTGAACCTTTTTTATTATTGCAATCTTTATGAAGCGACAATTCAAATAAGATTGGATTTTTTAATTAATTGAGAGTACACATTAATTAAGTTTATTGCATGCGACTCTCGTATAAGTTAGAATTAAAAACACGGCATTCAATTTTCCCTTCGGAGATGCACGAATGAAAAACTGAATAAAGCTTATCTGGTCCAATTGACTTCACTGACGTCGGCTTTTTGTTCTAAAGAAATGAACATTATGGCATTAAATTGCTCAGCGATTAACGGGACTTGCTGCAATTTTCTTCAGAAAGATTAATGACCGGAAAGAATATGGGTCGCATGAATTTACACTCGATAAAATTTTCATACCTTTTCCAACCATTCGTACGTGTATCCGGAAAAATGTTCAGATCGCATCCGCCATCGAAACTGTCGTGCTGTAAATATATGTATTGGAAATATCCTCTTACCGTTTTCCAATGTCTCTTTTTCTCGCATTATATCCTTATACTCTTGTTCCTCTTTTTTTTTCTTTCTCCCTCGGCATATCCATCCTCAAGTATCGAGCACCGACTGTCGCGATGTTTCCGTAAAAATCGTGAATTCGAGAGAGCACTTTTCTCATTCCGTCCCGTGCCGCGAAACGAACATGCATACTTTGCATACATTTGCCTTCGCATTATCTCCAAGCATTCAGAAATGTGTGCTTTGCAACTTTTTTTATTCAAACGATCGAAAAACGCAATATTTACAGAAATTTATGAAAAGCCAAAGCAACGGCTTTATGACAATAAGACACGAATACAAATGAGAAAATTTCCGTACGTTGAATAATTAAATCTGAAGGATAAAATTGAAATAATTTAAATTTCTCACACTAATTTTACCGTGTCAGAATCATTAATCATTAAATTAGCATATCCGAAATATTAGTACGCAATGAAACTTGGGTAAGCAAACATGCGAACTTCAAATTATGACTAGTTACGAGCACATAATGGAATTACATAAAATTTAATTATCTGTGATGACCCGTATAAGAGCAGTAAAGTCAAATATTATACTCGGAGAATAATTCATAATTTCACAACAGGTGGAACATCACTACAGTGTAAAGCGCTGGAAACTATAGTGGTATTTTAGTGAAATTGTACTAATTAATTATATTAATCTCGAATATTATTTTTGGCAAAGAAATACATTTTCGAGAATCACAATTCCTATTTTTATTTAATTGGGTATCTATTCGCCAAAAATAGATGACTTTTGGAAGGAGATAAAGTTATACTGAAAACAAAACTAGAAAATTCTGGAAGATTAGTGAAGATTTGAAAACGGTTTTAAAGGATTTTTTAAGATGCTGGGGGATTTTAGAAAACTTTGAAAGTCTATGGTGGATTTCGGAATAATATAAAAGATTTTAGAATTTTAAGAAGAATCTAGAAGACTGACGAGGATTCTAGAAGAGTCTGAAACAGTCTACAATATTGTGAAAAAATTTAAAAGATTTTGAGTATTACTGAAGGATTCTAAAAGATTCTAGAAGATTTTAGAAAAGTCAGAATGTTACTGAAAGAATCTAGAAGAAATTAGAAGCACCTGAAAGAGAGTCCTGGAAAATTTTGTAGAATTCTAGAAAGTTCTGGTAGAATCTGAAGAATTTTAAAAGAATTCTAAAAAAAATCTAGAAGATGTCAGAAGGTTATCAAAAATTCCAGAAGATTCTCGAGAACTCTAGAAGATACTAGAACATTCTAAAAAATATTGGTGACTTTGTTTGAAAATTCTAAAAGATTTTAGAGGAATATTTATAAGCCTGGAGATCTCTAAAAGAGTCTAAAGAACTAAAAGATTTGGAAGGTTCTAGAAAATCCTAAAAAATTCCGACAAATTTTTGATTATGTGAGAGTCTAGAGTATTTTGGCACTCTTTTGTAAATTTTTGAGGATGTACAAGAATTTGAAAGAATCTGGGCGTTTAATAAAAATATTCTAGAAAATCTAGACAGTTCTGGAAGAATCTATATGATTTTTGGGAATGTTAGAAGATTCTGAAAGAGAGGCGAGCATTTTGAAAAAGTATATAAGACTTTGAAAGAGTACTGAGGATTCTGAAAGAGTCTAGAAGATGCTAAAATGTCATGGAAAAGTCCAGAAGACTCTCGAAGATTGTAAAAGACTTACGAAGATTCTAGAAGATTGTGAAACAATCTACAATAGTCTACAATATTATGAAATTTTTAAAAAGATGTTGGTAATGTTAAACGTTTCTAGGAGATTTAAGAAAAGTAGGAATGTCTCTGGAAGAATCTAGAAGAAATTAGAATCACCTGGAAGATTCTAGAGAGTCATGGAAAATTTTGGAGGATCCTAAAAAGTTCTGGTAGAATCTGAAGAATTTGAGTAGATTTCAAAAAACATTTTTGAAATGTCAACAAATGTAAAAAATGACTTTAAAATTTTTGAAAGAATTTTGAAAAAGTTTAGAAGATCTCAGAAGGTTATAAAAAATTTCAGAAGATTCTAGAAGATACTAGAACAGTCTAAAAAATATTGGAGACATTTTTGAAAATTCTAAAAGATTTTAGAGGAATGTGCAGAAGTTTGGAGATCTCTGAAAGAGTCTAAAAGAAACAAGATTCTGGAAGGTTCTATAAGGTCATAGAAATTCTGGTGGAATTTAGAAAATTATGTGAGATTCTAGAATATTTTGGGACTCTTATAGATTTTTGAGGATCTACAAGACTCTGGAAGAATTTGGAAATTTCTGAAAGATTCTAGAATTAAGAACGATGATTTTGTGCCTTTGGGGACTAGGATATTGATTATAATGTTAAATCAAGTCTTTCTCGGTTGTATCCGAGTTCTTTTTATTTTAATTAGATGTTAACTTTAAATGATCGAGGATATTCGAGGTTCATTTGAATAATTTTTTCAAATATACAAATATCTGTGAAAAAATAAACGCTTTCGACTATGCTGGGGGTGAACCCAGGACCTCTCTATTTTGCCGGTAGAGTGCTCTATCACTGAGCTACACAGGCGACTGGCGTTATACTTTTTCAGAGGATAAGGCTAGATGGTTAATTATAATACATTTTTGACGTTATTGCGATCCTCCTTGGAAAATCTGGGATATTTTAGATGATTTTGGCAAATTTTGGCAGACTGAAAGATGGTGGATAATGCAAAAAGAAACTAAAAGATGCTAGAATGTTATAGAAGAGTTTAGAAAATTCTCGAGAAATTTAAAAGACATTGGAACAACCTAGAATTCATTGGAAATTTTTGGAAGATTCTACAAGAAGGTGGAAAGTCTGGATGTCTCTGAACAAATCTAAAATGAAGTACAAGAACCTGAAGTGTTAAAGAAAGTGCTGGAAAATTTTGTAGGATTTTAGAAGATTCTGTTAGTTCTAGAAGATTTCGGGAGACTTTTCCAGATTTTGGAGAATCTATAAAACTCTTGAAGAATGTGAAAGTCTCTGAAAGATTTTAAAGTTGTGAAATATTTTACTAGATAATAGAGGATTTGAATAAATCTCGCGGAAAATTTTTAAGATTCCAAATGATTCTACAATATTCAGTAAAAGTCTAGACAATAATGGAGGATTTATAAGGCTCTGAAAGAATCCGAAATATTTCGATAAATTCAAAAAATGTTTGCAAAAATGTATAGGATGTTCAACAATTGCACACGGTTCTAATATTCTGAAATCTTCTAGAGGAATATTCTGAAAAAAGCTAAGGATTGATATTCGGTGAAAAAAGAAGAAATATGTAGGGGGAAATTTCCATTTGTACTGTTGAATTCTAAATTGAAAAAAAATTCTTTTCTAATGAAGAAAATAGGGACCGATTGTAAACCCTGTATTTTATATTTGACGTTTTATATTTTTTACTGCAAATTTAATTATTTTCACTAACTTCAGGATTGTAGAAAGTTTAGCGAGAGCAGTTCCGAAATATGTCATGGTCTCGACTATTACGTCTTTTTCTACTTGCGAACTTAGCCTTTTGTGCATTCCGTAAAGAGCTTGCTTTGCTACGTAGCAACCGTTAATGGAGCGTTTATGGCTCGGTTTTAAGGGCTTTTTATTTCAAGTAAAACAGTAACGCGATTAACGTAATCACAAGAAGACAAGGCGCACTTAAAATTTTTATTTAAAGAAAGAGAAAGCCGTTGGAATTATTTTTGAAATTGCAAAGAATCTAAAAAGATTTATGCATTAATTGATAACACAGTACATAAAACCCTACAATTTTCTTATTTCTTTTGTAGGTATAATCTGTTTCGTTATCTATCTTGGGCTGTCATTTTTCAAAGCTTTCACTTTTGGTTGACTGGAGCGCTATTTTGTAATCCGGGGAAACATTTTTCCATTCTAGAATTTTCTCTTTTGAGTACGGAGACCCGATTCATGAAACGACTCCTTTCTCTAAGCCGCGGTAAGCCTACAGCGACCGCGCTTACCTCAGATCCTCCTGGCTCTATCAGCATTCGGATAAGCCGTATCTGGTATTATGTTGTTCCGGCATTGCCAACATTGTGGTTTTGCTCAGACAAAAACTGCAATTGAGCGAAAATTCCTCGTTGAAAGCAACCTACGTTCTGAAAAGAAGAACCTGACTATATAAATCTAAGTTATGAACTTCCCCGTTCTTTTGCAATTTTCCAAAGACATAAATTACAAATTATATCAAATCTACCGGTAAGGAAACTAAAAGGAAGAATAATAGAGTTTATATTGCAGTAAATATTACCCTGAAAAAGTACACCAATTTCATTACTCTTACGTCAAAAGGAAAATGCTGAAACGCCAGATTCAGATTGTGGTTTATACAGCTTTTTGTGCGCTTCCCGTGTGGTTATACACTAAATTGTATTCAAAGCGTACAGGAGATTTTACGAGAGATGCAAAATTCATATTTCAAAGAGGCCAACGGTATTGGTTCGACCCATATCTGTCAAAGGAGAACAGTTTGTGACACGAACCCGCTTTAAAAGCTTTACGTGCAGAAGATACACCTTTGTTATATGTTTAAAGTTACTTTATCCATAATGTAACCTCTATCGAAAGGTTTCGTGATTTTTTATAAAACAATTTCAATTTTCTATTAGAATAGAAAAATATTTTACTATATTTTGATTGTTTCATTGGTTCAAAATTATTCCAAGTACCGACATTTCTTTCGAAAGGTTCCTTTCAAATAGAAGTTATTTAAGGATAATTAATTTCATTTTTACCGAAGAGCAATGTTCGAGATACGTTTGAACCCTCAAAAGGATTTTTAACGAACGGAAAGTTTCTTGAGAAAGATTGTGCGAATGTAATGCTTTTTACTTACTCGTTAGTTCTTACTAAGTGTTTATCAATTCACTGAGGAAATTTTCATCTCGCTGCAATCAGCAATTTTATTTGCAGTCGCGAGCGCGGATGCCACCTGCGACGCAATCCATTTTCCACGAAATATTTTTCTTCCTTTTTCTCAAGCACTTGAGACCTAATAGAATATGGAAAGTTGCTGTATATCACGGATCCTTTCCTGCGTCCATTGCACAATTGACCAAAATTCGCGTCCTGCCGATAGGTTTAAAAGAGACGTGAAGCAATTTCCCCTGCATCTACATTTAACCTCCGATCTAATGAAATATGCTTTTCCGATATTCCAATATTGTCATGGAAAAATTTATCTCCTTACAGTAGCACTCGCGTCACGCCCCGCAGCACAATAATGAAAAAATAGTTCTCGACACGCGAATGACACGAAGGACGACTTGTTTCTTTCTCAGCAAGCTAATATTGAGACTGAATCCGCGTAACACTGAAATTCCGTATATATTACCTGCAATATCTGTAACAGTCATTTGTATTTGAATTTTTTATTCCTAATTATCGGAATATTTCTTGAAATTGTATTTTCTATACGATTCTAAACGAAATAATTTTGAAGAAAAATAAACAGTTGCAAATGTAAGCAAATAGCAATTGAATTTTAAAAAATATATTTACGCCGGATTCTGTTTCAAAATGATGTGCAACAAAAATGAGACGCAAGAAAAAATGAAATCAAAATGAAAAGAGCAAGTACCGGAAAATACCAAATTTGGGATCACGGAACACTCCTAGAAAAAACTTTAATTAATTTAGTTGATACAATTACCGTAACTGAATCAATTTACAACCAAAAATAATTGAATTTTCAATCAAAATGACTGAACTTTCAACTAAAATAAATGAATGTTCAACCAAAAGTAAATGAATTTTCAACCACTAATTGAAATTTCAACCACAGGATATAAATTTTCAATCACAGTAATTGAAAAGTGATTGAAATTTCAAGAATTTTCTAACAGTGTAGCAATCACTGAAGAATATATTAAACAATAGTACAATGTATTAGTGAACTCATATGAAACAATGAGGAAAAATTACCGCGTAGAATTTGAGCTATTTTAAGCAATACATTTAAACTAATTATCTGTGTAGTTATTTGAGTTGAAAAGAAAATATTTATAAGTTCATAATTTATAAACAATCTATAAAGTTATAAATAATTTTTTTTAACTTTTAAAGAATATTGACTGACCAATAGACATAGAAGAAAAGTTAATTTTGGGATCAGAGTACTTGATCATAATGTGTTTTTTTATGGAAAACAATTTTATTTTTCAAATGTTTAAACAATTATTTAACAATTGGAATTTTCAGAAAAATTAATAGCGCCATTCGATTCTACGGAAAAAATTACAGTTCATATCTTACAAAATTTTTTTGTCTACCCAATTTGTTATAAAGTATAAGTAAACCCGTTTCAGCATTTATTTATACAACAGAACAAATTGGGTGCAGGAAAAAATTGTGCAACACATGAACTCTATGTAATTTTGTCCGTAGAATCAACTACCGCTATTATTTTTTCCATAATTTGCATTTTTAAATAAATTTTTTTAACAATTTAAAAATAAAATTGTTTTCTGTGAAAAAACACATTTTTATCAAATGCTCTCACCCCAACAGTAACTTTTCTGCTATTGGTCTGTCAATCTGCCTTAATACTTTTAAAAGTTGTTTATAACTTTATAGACAGTTTTCCGTATAAAAGTTCTCTCTAACTTTAAATCAGTCAAAATTTTCACTAATTTCATTCAGGGACCCATTTCTAGCTAATTCATCAGTGAATTTTGACTGAACTTTAGTCAATTTCACTGAAATTCAGTCAAAATTCCAGTTCCTCATATAAAATTCGTTGCAATAACAATATAGCCTCCCTTTTGTTGACTTTACGCTGTTAGAAATTTCCATGGTAATTTTCAGAGACACGTGACTGAAGTTTTAGGCAATTACCGTAACAGAAATTTTTATTTACAGTTTCGTAGATTTCAGTTACATTTTGGTAAGTTTAGAAAAAATTTAGGAAAATTCTGCTACAGGTAACTAAATATTCCGTTAAAATAACGTAATTTCACGAAACTTACAATTGAAAATTCTGCACAGTAAAAAAGAATACTTAAAAATGTTACACCTTAAAATACTTTGGATTAACTTCAGCAAAATTTGTCTGAATTTAAGACTCAATTCTAAAATTCGAGTAACATGGGATGAAATTTAGACCAATATTGCTTACATTAAGACAACATTTTACTGAATTTAACCCTCCTGCGCACAATAACGAGATATCTCGTCATGACATTTTCTTTAATAACTTTCGATGACATCTTACACACCGCAAATTAAAGTTAAAGAATATAGCTTTCTAATGCAACAAGTTTCGAACGGAAATATTTTCAATTTTCTTTTCAATTTTCAGTTAAAAAGTGATGAAAATTCACGAAAACTTTATAGCATTGTTTGTATTGAAAAACGTTTTAAAAAGTACTTAAAAAATGCTCAAACCAGTTTGAAAACATTTAATTGGGGGTTTTCGGGGCCGCTGAAAACGAATCTGCTATCAGAATTCCAAAATTCAAAGTGGCGGAATAAAAATGGCGGCCGTGTACTCTTGATTTTATAAGAAAACGTTTCAATTGAATTGAAAAATCATACTCGGGGGTTTTTGGGGTCGCTAATAACGAATCCGATATCAAAATTTCAAAATTCAAAATGGCGACTGTGTACACTCAATTTCATCGAAAAATGCTTCAATCGAATTGGTAAACCATACTTGGGGGTTTTTAGGGTCGCTGATAACGAATCTGTTATCAGAATTTTAAAATTGAAAATGGCGCATACAAAATGGCGACTGTGTATACTCAATTTCATAGAAAAATGCTTCAATCGAATTGGAAAACCATACCCGGGGGTTTTTGGGGTCGCTGATAACGAATCACGAGTCCGATAACAGAATTTCAATATTCAAAATGGCGACTATGTACACTTAATTTCATCGAAAAATGCTTCAATCGAATTGGTAAACCATACTTGGGGGTTTTTAGGGTCGCTGATAACGAATCTGTTATCAGAATTTTAAAATTGAAAATGGCGCATACAAAATGGCGACTGTGTATACTCAATTTCATAGAAAAATGCTTCAATCGAATTGTAAAACCATTCCTGGGGGTTTTTGTGGTGGCTGATAACGAATACGATATCAGAATTTCAATATTCAAAATGGCGACTGTGCACACTCAATTTCATCGAAAAATGCTTCAATCGAATTGGAAAACCATACCCGGGGGTTTTTGGGGTCGCTGATAACGAATCACGAGTCCGATAGCAGAATTTCAATATTCAAAATGGCGACTATGTACACTTAATTTCATCGAAAAATGCTTCAATCGAATTGGAAAACCATACTCGGGGGTTTTTAGGGTCGCTGATAACGAATGTGTTATCAGAATTTTAAAATTTAAAATGGCGCATACAAAATGGTTGGCAGTGTATTCTTTATTTGGGGTTTTCGGTGATGTTGACAACGAATATGTTATCGGAATTCTAAAATTCGGAATGGCGGACTCAAAACGACTGTCATATACTCTTAATTTTACTCTTAAGGGTTTTTGGGGTAGTTGAAAATGAATCCATTATCAGATTTCTGTATTTAAAATCCCTGATCAAATACTGCCGGTATAAAAGCTTGTTTTTTTTTAAATTGGTGTCAATCTGGAAATTTAGACGAAAAGTGTGCTTTACATCAATTAATAAATAAATCGATTATCATGAGTTACATTTTTATGTATTTATATTTTAAAAGTTTTGCAATGTATGTACATATTTATGTTTGTTTCAAAGAGCAATAGCGTTCAGAAGTTTAAAAAGTCACAGTAACACAGTATAAATATAAAAAATTGAAGACTGAACTAAACATTTGCACCTACAAGCAGATAAATACATCCGAACACGTGGCACATCCTGGGGATACTGTATTTTTTAGAGTAGCAGCTAATCCTAGTGATAACATCAAACAAACGTAAAAAAAATTAATTTTCCCCAAGTAAAGTTTCAAGTCAATTTAAGCATTTTTTTTGCAAAATCAAGAGTTCACGACCACTATTATAAATCCGCTATTTCAAATTTTGAAATTTTGATAGCAGATTAGTTATCAGCGATCCCAGAAACTCCCGAGTAGGTTTTTCTAAGTTGATTCGAGCATTTTTTGAAAAAATTAAGTGTACACAGCCGCCATTTTGAATCTGCCATTTTGAATATTGAAATGGTAATATCGGATTCATAATCAGCGACCCCAAAAAAAACCCCAAGTATGGTTTACCAATTCGATTGAAGCATTTTTTATAAAATTAAGAGTACACGGCCGCCATTTTGAATTCGCCATATTGAATTTTGAAATTGTGATTTCAGATTCGTTTTCAGCGACCCCGAAAACATAAGAATATATGATATTCTTAATGAGTAAATGTTATAAAAAATGTATGAATTTTCAAGTAGCTAAGGTCGCTTATAACGCATACACAGGAGGGTTAATCCAAACCATTTTATAAAGTGTAACAATCAGTGATAAAGGCACTTTTTGGTCAGACGACTCCTTTTAAGTAAGTTTAGTACCATGACAATAAGAAGAGATTTTAAAGTAATTATTGGCACAAGGGAAGATAGAGTATGAAGTAAGTGGTTTAGACAATTTTTTCTCAGATATTCAGTAGTATAAATGGGTTTATGTCAGACAATTCCCCTAGAGGGAGCTTTTAAAGAACAAAAATGATTCATAAGTAACTGTGAGTCCGAAAAAAATGTATAAAACATAACATAACACTATTAGAAATTTCCATTGTAATTTTCAGACACGCGTGACTGAAATTGTAGACAGTTACCGTAACAGAAATTTTAGTTACAGTTTCGTAAATTTTAGTCACATTTTGGTAAATTTAGGAAGAATTTAGGAAAATTCAGTTACAAGTAACTGAATATTCCGTTAAAATAACGAAATTTTACGAAACTTATAACTGAAAATTCTGAGACTTGTATCTTAAAATGCCGAAACTCTAATAAAAAAAATTAGGTACAGGGTAACAGGAGTTTTATGCAGTTAAATCTAACTGAAAATTCAGTTACTATTTCATTAATTTAGGAAAATTTTCATAAATTTCAGTTACACTTTAGTAAATTTCAGTTACATTTTGGTAAATTTAGGAAAAATTCAGTTACATATAACTGATTATTCCGTTAAAATAACGTAATTTTACGAAACTTATAAACTGAAAATTCTAAAACTTTTAACTTAAAATTCTGAAACTATGAAAAAAATTTACGTACACGATAACTGGAGTTTTATGTAGTTACATGTAACTGAAAATACAGTTACTGTTTCATAAATCTAAAATACATTTTTATAATTTCAGTTATAATTTAGTAAATTTCAGTTACCGCAGCTGAAAAAATTCATGGAAATTCAGTTACAGTTTAGGAATTTTCAAATACGGTTTCTGAAAACTGTCTTAAATTTCATAAAAATTTCTATAACCTACGTTAATTAAAATTTTCGGAAAACGAACATTTCTAACAGTGCACAAAGATCTTTGACTTGTTATTGAATTTTTACATAAATAAAAAGTTTAAATGTTTCGCTTGAAACATCTCAAATTCTACGCATTATTTTTCCTCATTTTCTAAAATTTATATTATTTTATATTTT
>JBAGKK010008997.1:0-12176 GCA_037177015.1 Euceroptres primus | reverse complement strand
AATTAAAAAGACCTCCCATGGGCGTCCCGACTAAAGCTCGTAAAGATTCAAAAAGATTTTGAGAACAAATTTTCTCACGCTTTCCCAAGAATTTGGAGACGAAATGCTAACGGAGTCGATACAAAAAAGGGGCCTTCGATTTACGATGCAGTTCTATTGAAAAAGTCTTTCTCGAGAGGGTTGGGTTTTATTAGTTACACATGTGCGCCAAATTTGGCCGGTCTCAAGTATCTGGAAAGTCTCTCGTGGACTGGACCCCACAGGATGTCGCTTTGTTTCCCTGAACCGAATACTTCAAGGGATCAAGCTCGTAAAATTCTGAAGAGTGGGCACTTACTATTTTTTTGGGCGAGGGTCTGGAATTTCTATCAGCCTTTTAAGAAAAGCGTCTCAAAACTTTCCAAAATCTTGGAGACAGGAAACTTGATTATTGAGAAGAATGTTTTTAATTAATTTGAATTAGCGCGCGGGGCGCTGGTGCGCTACGATGAATACGGGTACTAAACCGGATTCATTACAACAACAGCTGCAAGACTTTCCCTCTTCCTCGCACCACTTTCACTTTTAGACCTGAATCCCTTTCGCGTACACGGAAAGAATTTCGGCACAGCAGACGTACCTACTAGCACACCAGCAGTGCTAAACGCTAGGACGAATCTTGTCCATTTGTTTGGCACGGCTGGTGCGCCGTTTTGAAACAGCAGACGTGCTGGAAGACACAGGAGCTGAGCATCTTTTGTTTATCGCCTCAGTTCGGCGCGTCTGATGCGCCAAAATCGGTATAACAGTTGTGCTCGGGCCTACGTACAGCTGCTGTACTATAGGTGGTGCGTCTTCCGTGCCGAAATTCTTTCAGTGTAAAAGCAGTTGGAAATTACGGCCTTTCCACAATTTCCGACATTTTTTTTGGCACGGGCTTAACACCCTTAAGATTATAACATGAGAGCAGAAAACTTTATTTTCTATTTGTTCTATAAATTTTCTGAAAAGCGCTATTAATTTACTTTCTTAAGAATGATGTTTATAAAATATAGACAAACACCAGTGAAAGCCGGTGATTATTGCCGGTACTTGAATCTCACATGTCAAAATTATTGTCTGCTATTCTCTCTGATTCATTCTTCCCTTGCATTTACGAATGTGCCCGAATGATTCCGATCGGCAATACCAACCAATACCAACAACGCATCTGTGTGCGTCTCATGGACTATATCCACGATTGTGGACACGATTCAAGGAGTGAACCTGTGGGGGCGCCACGTCTTTAATAGTTGTGTCTCCCAGAGGCATGAGCACTCTCAGTTTCTCTCTGCCTTCAGAGTCAGGAAATTTTTTTTTTTACTCAACAAATTATCATTATATCTCAACAGTTATAATTATAATTTAACAATTATAATTATATAATTATAATATTACAAAATCAGGGATCACAGTCAGTTCCCTATTTTCCCCCTTTCCCCTATTATTCTCCAAATCTTCTAAAATCATTTTTTTTTTAGGTTTTTATTCCTTTTCTCCCTTTTTTCCTTTTTATATTCCAAGTTCCGAATAATTCTCCAAGAATTATCAGAAACAGAAACTTGCGACATTCAAAAACTCTTTGAATATTTTCTTAAATTTCTCATAATTTTCAAATTCTACGAAATTTCCTAAAATCTCTTAAAATCTTCCAGAATGTTTAAAATTGATTTAAAATCCTTAAAGTTTCTCCAAAATATTAGAGACTGTTTTAGAACCTTCTGGGTTCTTCTACAATAATCTTATAATATCCCAAAATTCTTCAATATTCTACAATATATACTAGACTTCCAGAATCTTTTAGAATCTTCCAAAGTCTACAAAAGATTACTGAAATTCTCTGAAATTCTTTAGAATCTTCAATACTTATCTGAAATCTATAGAAATTCTCCAAAATATTCTAGACTGTTTTAAAATCTACAATCATATAGATTCTTCTGGATTCTTCCACAACCTTTTAGAATCGTCTGGATTCTGCTACACTAATCTTATACAATCTTCGAATATTCTAAACAATTCTTTAATAATCTACAAAATATACTAGAATATTCCAGAATCTTCTAAAATCTTCTGAACTCTTGCAAGATCTAAAATCTTCTATAATCCTCAACAGTCTTCAGAAATGTACTTGAAGTTTTGTACGCTCAAATGAACGAACTTTTCTTCTTAACTCTAATTTATCTTGAAATATCGTTCAATCTACAATATTCTTGAGGATTTCAGAAGATTTTAGAAGATCATGGAAGAGTTCAGAAGATTTTAGACGATTTTAGAAGATTCTGCACCATTCTAGTATATTTTGTAAAATATTAAAAAATTTTAAAGAATTCTTTAAGATTGTAGAAGATTATTATAGGAGAATCCAGAAAATACTAAAAGATTGTGGAAGAATTCAGAAGAATGTAAATAATTGTAGATTTTAAATCTAATGTATTGATAAAACTCACGATATTTCTCTTTAGAAATATCATGAGCTTCTTTATCGTTACATTAGTTTCTATATTAATAAAACAATATTTATTTAGAACAAATTTGAGTTTAAAATGAAATCAAATAAAAATTTTGTTCATTTGAATGTTCAGAACTTCAAGCTCATTATTCTGAACAGCATTAGAATTTCCAGAATTCTGAAGAATCCTTTAGCACCCTCTCAAGTCTACAAAAGACTAATAATCTCTAAAAATCTTCTGGAATGTTTTCAGAATCTTCCTAAAATTCTGTAGACTCTTTGAGTCTTCAAAAAAAAGTCTGGAAGAGACTAGAAGATTTTAGAACTTTATAAAAGATATTGAAAGAATCATGAAGTCTCTGGGAGATTCTAAAACACTCAAATTTTAAAAGTTTAGAGTTCTCGATAACCAGATAAAATTCTATTGTCATTTTCGCAGGTGTTAGACCTTTTTACAAATTAAACACTAACTATCTCCTACGAAATGACTTATTAAAATTTTTCAAACGTTCAGAAAATATTTATGACTTCCAGAAAGTTAAAAAAATTGAAATCCAAGAAAATTTAATGACTTCACAAACAAACACTTTTTTAAACATATTTTCGGAGCGCTCGAAATTAAGGCTCGTCTCAACTATGTAGTACAAATTAATTATACCTTTTTAGGGTCCTAATGCAGTATGCTTCCGCGTTGTATTAATTTCGAATTTCAATTTTATTTTTAACTCACCCTATTATTTGTAATTTCACAAAATTCTTAAAAAAATCTCTCAAAATATTACAAATTGAAAAAAATTCAGTTAAATAAACTTTAATATAAGATATCTCATCAAAGGATTCCTAAAGTTCTTTAATATTCTACAAAATGTACTAAACTATTCCAGAATCTTCAAGAATCGTCAAGAATTTTCTGAACTTCAGAATTTCCAGAATTCTGCAAATCATTTAGAATCCTCTAAAATCTACAAAAGACTCCTATGATCTTGAATAATCTTTTCGACTGTTTTCAGAATCTTCCTAAAATTTTTGAAAGTTTGAAAGTTCCTAGACTTTTTGAAAGTTTTCAAAAAAATCTGGAAGAGACTAGAAAATTTTAGAAGTTTATCGCAGAACTCAAAAAGATTTTTGAGAATTTTAAAAGATTCGGAGACAGTGACTCTGAAAAAGTCTGGATATCTCTGTAAGAGTTTATAAATAATAAAATATGTTTAAAAAAGGATTGGTTTGTAAAGTCATGAGATTTCCTTGGAAGATTTTAGAAGGACCTAGAAAGTGCTGAAGGATTTTAGAAGATTTTGAAAGAATCAGGAAGTTTCTAGAAGCTTCTAAAAAATCTAGAAGATTGTAGAGGATTTTGAGAGCTTTTAAGAAGATTTAACGAATTTACAAGTATATGGAAATTAAAAATATTCTGGAAGATTATAAAGAGTTGCCAAAAAGTCCAGAAGATTTCAGGAAGAACTTTAGAAAATTCTACATGGGAATCTAAGATTTCTGAGGATTTTTTAACTCACTTGGGAAGTTTGATTTGTCGAAAATTTAAAAATTCGGCAATTTCATAATTCAGAAATCTAAATTCTTATTCGCAATTTTAGCAGTTAGCAAATGTTTTGATCGGAAATATTTATGCCGGAATTTCTCTCTTTCATTAACTTCAACGTATGTCGTATCGTTAAAATTGTTTTTCGGGAATATTATACATAGAGTATCTGATAATATTTTTTATGATTTAATTGCTGGTTTAGTTGCAATCATCGAAAGAATAACTGAGATTTTTTTCCTATTTCTATAAAAAGTGAGCAACCTTCAATTTTGTAACGTTTCACAATAAGTTGAATTTTTTATAGATTGTAACGGTGTCTAATTTCGAATTTTATCAGTAAAAGACGAAAATGAAATTTTGGGGAATTTTTTTGGTCAGAGAAAGTCATGGAATTTAGAAAATGAAAATTTGCGAACACCTAAATATGAATGATTACTGTTTTTTATATGTATTCTGGTTTTTATTAAAAAATTGGTACTCCAAAATTGAAGTTCCAATTCCAAAAACGACCGTTTTAAATCCAATTGTAATTCAAATTTTAGTTTTAAATTTTGGCATTTGCAACCTTTTTAGTTGAAAATTTTTATAAATTGTATTTTTCATTATATATTATCCTTTTATGTATAATTATTAAATTATATGTTTTAGCAAGAATAAAAGTTTGATTTCGAACATTTTGAGACACTTGAAATTGCAATGCTTTCACATTTCAAGTAATTTATAGTTTAATTTTCCGGAATTCGAAAATTTTATTATTTGTTCTTGTATTTTTATCTTTTTTTGAAAACTAACAAGAAAAAGGCGAATGCTTTGAAAATACGAAATTTAGGCCTGAAGTATAAAAAATCCTGAAATATATATAATAATAGCAAAACTAATACCTTCTCATGTGATGAGAATGTAAAAATATGGAATGTTAAATATTTTAAAGTTTTTAAATTAAATTTTACTTCGTAAAATCAAAGTTAATATCGTTGAAAAGGCAATTTATTTACTTCAATATTAAATTTGTTTACTAAACATTATTATGTATAAAATGAAGAACTTTTTTTAGAAAGTGTTAAATTTTGTGTAAGATATCAAGAATCCACAATAACGAAACTGTAATCAAAAATATATTTTCAATCAAAATTAAAGGTTCTGGACTTTAGTTACAAAGCAATTACTCTTGCAATTTTAAACCCCGTCCTTCTTTATTTTTTCACCAAATAACATTCTTCATTGTGTACATATTTTAATTAAGTCACTAATTACAAAATTTTCTCCTGTACTTTTAAATTCAAAATACTGATCGCTTTATTTTTTTACAGCCTGGGAAGACGTGATGAAGGAGATGCCAGCGACGACAACAACAGGTCGTGTTCAGTACTACAGTGGACAGTGAAACGAGTCTCGAAAACTCAAAACTGTAAACTCATCAAAAGTGCTTTTTAAAAAAAATCACGTTTTCGAGAATCCATCGACCGAACGACAGTGCGTAATTAAATAAAATATTACAGTTAGTGCGTCGGTTCGGAAAACGAAAATTGATCTGTGTTCCCTTAAAAAAAAACACTTCTAAGTCGATTGTACAGGTGAAAGCGCGAAAGAAGAAATAAGATAAGAAGAAAGAAGAATGAAAGAAAGAATCTAGCAAACAAGCTAGAAATCAATCAGTCGAGAAAAAAATACTGCACTCTTGATTCAAACCCTTCGCGTTGGATCAACGAAGCCAAGTGGCGCAATGAGTGCCTCAGGTAGTAAAAAACTGTACATAGAAGAGTGAAATAGTCGAAGCTTTTTCGGGTACTTGCATCCTCAAATATTAAAAAAAAAATATATACAAAAACCCACAGGCCAAGAAACCAATAGAGAAAAGGAATCCAGTGACAAAATCGATTCCACAGAATCGACTCGATTCTTCGGAGTGTCAGCCAATCAAAATTCACACTATACAGTTTCCTCCAGGATGTTCTGGAATCAGAAAAACAAGTTAACGAAATCTAAAAAACAAGTCTAAAAGTCCTGAGTCTGTAGAATGCAAAATGTAAATACTGGAGAATTCCTGTAAATTTTCAGACTCTGCTGCTCTCGTAGTTCTGACTTTTTCGTGATTGAGAATTGTAAAATACCCGAAGCTATTACTCCAGAAGATGATCTGTCTCTCACATTAAAGTGATAGATCTCTAAATTCTAGTAACTCGCGAGCTGGATTACGCTTAGACACCTTCTGAAAATAGGTTTCCTAGGAGTAGAAAGCGAGAGAAACATAAAGAGGGATGAGGATAAAGGAAAAGGATACGATAGAAGGAAGGAAAATGAAGTCGTGGATAATCCATGATTTGGTTCTGTAAAAATAGAAAGAAGAACTGTGAGGAATTAGAGATAAAATAATAAGAGAGGGAGAGAGAAAGAGATGTTGACTTTTGTGTGTCGGTTCGTGCGAGGGTTGAAAAGTTTTTACACAGACTCGCTTATTTAAGAGACTAAACTATAACTAACAGCTAATCCTATGTAAAGACCATCCGACATATGTTCTTCTTGCGAGCGTAAGAGTATGAGATACGAATGATGTTGGTAGATTTGTCGTTGCGCTTGTCATCTCACGATTGCTGTTCGAACTAATTTAATCGAGAGTCTGCGTGTACATATTTCGGGAAGAGCTAGACTGTTTCGTTGTTAGAAAAGCTTTAGCCGAATGAATGGAGTGTTTAAATGAGGAGGACGGGAACTCTCACGCTACGCGTTTCCTCGTCCAATTGTCGGTTCTTTCTGCAAATTCGTTTGTCGACTTTAAAATTCAAAAGAAAAAAAAAAGAGGATTCAGAAATTTATTTTGCAGTGCAAATTTTTAAAAAATTAACAATTCATCTGTTAAAGTGGGAACAGTAGATTTTTTCTGTTATATTTACAGAAATTTCTGTTAAGTCTACGGATTGCATACGCTTTTCTGTAAAATCCGTAAGCTTAACAGAAATTTGTGTGAATGTAACACAAAACTTCTGCTGTTCCTATTTTAACCTTCTGTTAATTTCACCGATTTTTGTTCTCCATGTAGTTTGTAGGTTTTGTAAATATTACATTGGAAATAAAACTGGGGAGTTTGTGTTTCGAACTGTATAAAACTTCTCGTTCTAAAAGAAGTAAAAAAATGATCTTTCAATTTTTTACAAACATGAAAGGCCTAAATTTGATTTGGAATTGTTTCCTGGGAATTCGAAATTTGTTCTTTTAGGTTTAGAATTTTTAAAAAATAGCCTGGATTATTTCTTGAAGAACAAACTAATTTTTTCTCTGCAGAATAAATTTCTAGAATCTGTCTGAAAAACAGATGAAAAACACCTGATAGAAAGAAAAATTAAGTCGAATCAAAATGTCGGAGATCGGATAACTTTTTAACGCAAGTTCATTCGCGATTTCAGAGGGAACAGCATCTTCGAAACCCGAATCTCGTAATCTAATTTTAAAACATCTACAAAGTTTTTATTTCGACGTCTGACTAAATGGAAAAGAAAGAACTTATCAAATTTTATTTGTGCCTAATTTTAATATTTATTTTAATGTTTTTAAAATTGCATGTTGATTATTATTAATCTTATTTTAAGGATAGTTTAGCCACTTGTTACGAGATAGGAAGTGAGGTCTCTCGTTCTCAGAATATTTATTGTGTAAAAATGTAGAATGTCAAGGATCGAAAGCCCGCTGGATGGGAAGTTTCGAAGATATTCTTTTTTTTTTTCTTTTTTCGTTTATTTTACCTTTTCTTTCTTGTGGGGAAAAACCGGCGATCGAGGCGAAAAGGGTTTATCAAGTGTTCTTCCAGTATGTAATGAGACCTTCGCGTCCTTCCAATTTGTCTGAGTCGTTCGAACAGCAATCTCAAAGGACACAAAACTATGCAGACTCAACTAAAGAGGACTCGATTTTAATCAGTCCTCAATAAGCTTTGCTCAAACATTTCGCAATCCTTGAACTAAGCCTTCTCAAAAGCTAAATAATTTCTGACTTTTTGAACACCATTCTGCATTAAAGTAGAAACTAAAAATATATATTTCGTTTAAAAAATTACTACTTCTAATTTTTAAAGCGAAATTCATATTGCACTGGTTTTTTTCGCTTCAAAAATTAGGAGTAATATTTTTTAAAAAAGAAATCTATATATAAAAAGAAAATGCTTTCGGCCTGAATTTCAAATTTTTTGCTTTGCGGCGGTTGGGGGATTGCGACGTGATTGCCTTGTGTCTGTTTTAGTATTAACGCTGATTAATCGTAAATTAATTTAAATTCGCAACTCTAACTTCGTGTCGATTTTCTCCTCCGGAGGTTAAAAAAAGTCGAAAATGCAGAAAAGGCTTCGCACGTCGGGTTTTGTTTTCAGTTTTGCTCGATTTCGCGAGGCCAACCTGCCAAATTCGATTCGGCGGTACAGCTTCAAAAAGTCTTCCAAGAAAAAGCGACGAAATTTTGTTTTTATCAAAAACAAACAAAAAACTAGACTATCCAAAAAAATCCAATTTTATCACCAAAACACTATTAATTTTTTCCATGGAACTTTTGATTCAAGAAGAAGAAAATGGCTTGGCGCTGTTTTTTTCGGGAAGAAACAAAGAAACTAGAGGATTAACTGCCATCGAGAAAAAAATCCGCTTTTTAAATTAATACGATAGTAAAAGTCATTGCACAGTTTTTTTTCGCATACATTCCCGGAATCACGAGGAAAAGGGGCAGAAATTATTTTCGATAGAGTCGCGGACTGTAAATTGATGGAGGATTTAAGATATTGAAGGATTATTTTAGAATTTTTATTTTAAGAAATCTCTGATTAGTTTCCTGAGAAAAAGACGCGAGAACATTTATCCGAGTTTCTTTAATTTCTAAAACTTTGGAAGATGGTTTGAAATGCGTTGAAGGTGATTTAACTTCCTGGGCATTAAAAGTCGGTGAAAGGTCTTTCCACATCGACGCCAAGTTTAAGAAAACTTAGGTTCGATTCGAATACTTTTTAGAGGCGGAAAGTTATTAAATTGTAGAGTGCGAATTTCCATTTTGTTTAGTCAGATTTGAATTTCAAAGAAAAGTTTAAGACTTGAAATAAATTTCAATTAAAGCATAATTTATTGAAATTCGTACAACTTAAAATTTCATTTAAATTCTTTTATTCTTGTGGGAGGAATATTTGAAAAGAAATTTTGTTTATAGGTTTTCCAAAGAAAATTAAAATAATCAGTAATTCAATTGAAATTATTCAAAATTACTTTCCACTTCAGGTTAATTTTTAAAAAATCAATTAATCAAAGTCCAACGAAGTTGGTTTCCAATGAAAAAGTACACAGTACTTGAACACCTACAAAAAAAGACAATAAGTTTCGCAGCTTCGTTCCCAATTCAATTTTTTCGAGGAACCAAATTTTTCCAATTTTAGTCTGAGTTCTGGCATTTTGAAAAAAAAAATCGTGGGGCTAATTAATCGAGTGTAAAAGACGATCTCAATCCTAGCCTTTGTACAAGTGTATATCGACTTTATTATTCATGTAAAACACTCCACGGTTTTTTATATATATAAATGATTCTATGTATAAAGAGAAAGGACAGTCTGTGACGTTTATTAATTATTAATTATTATGTTGACTATCGTCAAACTATTCGATGACTATTACTATTATTACTAGATTATTATTATTATTATATTATTAGATATTATTTAAAGAAGAACTTATCATTATGGTTAATTGAAACAAAAAAAAACGAGAGTGTGAGCTTCTGTGTGTGTGTGAGAAGTCTCTGCATATGTTTATGTGTGTGTATGTGAGTGTGTGTGTACGTGTGAGTGAATTAAATTTGTTGAAAGAGGCTGTGCTGCCCGGCTGAGAGATACACGAAAGGATACCGTTGCCAACTTTTAGTATGTTGCCAAAGTCCCTCTATGGGTTTTTAAAAGCGATCGATTCAGGAAACGAATGCACGTCTCCAATCTTCATCAAATTCATCAGATTTAAAAAAAAATGAATATTAAATATTTATTGTTTTCTGATTTAAATTTGTAAACTTTCGAAACCTTAAAATTTAAAATTTCAAAGTCTCTCAAGTTACTTAAAATGAAAAAAAATCATAAACATCTTTCAAATATTTTTCTATTTCTTCCCACTGCCATAAAAATACATCCTCATTTTCTGAGCCTTGCATTCGTTTCGGAGTTTTTTCCGCAATATTCGTGGGTTTTGAAATTTCGGTAATCTAGTCCTTTTTCAAAATTTAAGTAATTATAAATTTTAAAAACCACGTATACGAGTCCTTTCTTTTGCTTTTAAGTGTGAAGTTTACTTTTTTTGGGCTGGATCTACCCAGGATTCAAAACTTGATCACCACTTAATACTTTGTTACTAATATTTAAAACAAAAGAACTCAGAATCAAGCAAAGCTGAAGAAATATGAGATACTATAATTATTATATCGACCACAAGAATGTTGTATAAGGACAAAAAAAAGAAAAGAAAACTATGTTAACGCTATTACAGAAATGAGAAAAAAGAGAATTTCTTCTTAATTAATTGCGTAAAAGACGACGAGTAGGTTCGTCGATCTTTTTTTGGCTTTTAAGCTGTTCTATCCGCGACTTATAAAAAGCTTTGCGTAAGTACTGTGATATGTCGCTGTTTATTAATTTTTGTTGCACACGTTCAAATAAAGCCACTCTCATGTCGGAAGGAACACTGTTCTAATATTATATACAATTACAAAAAAAAAAGTTGAAAAATCAAGGGAGAAAAAGTATGGAAGATAAAAAAGAAACTATGTCATTATTATTAACGAATTATGCAAATATATACTGATGATTTTTCTTTTGATTCGTCGATGCGCTAGGACAGTTACTAAGTTCGCGCCAATCCTTATCTGGATTATTATTTAAATTGAAAAAAAAGAGGAATAAATAAACGCTTTCACAACAAAGGAAAATAGGAAGTTGGTGAATTTTATATATTAATGGAAGGAGTTTTTGTTTTAAAGCTTATAAGAGATTGTTTTTAATTTTTGGTATAGTCGATACTCAATAAGTGTCCGCACTTAAAAAAAAAAAATTTGTATCATTAACAGCAGAGTTACGAATTGGAAATCGCGGACATTTCAGGGATCACAGTCAGTCCCCTATTCCCCTTATTTCCCCTTTTCCCCCTATTTTTCTTCAAATCCCTTAAATTAATGATCACTCATTTGCCTTCTCCAATCAAAAATTCTTCAATAAACCTATGGAAGGTGATTTTATGGTTTCTTTAATTAAATTGAGATATTTTCTCCGTTTTTCGAAGTTTTTTCAAGAATTACCCTAGCGGAACGCGAGAACGGAAAAGTGACGGAGTACCGTCACCTTTCGGTCACCTTTGCGTTCTTTCACAAAAAATGAATAAGAACAGCGGAAAATACATTTAAATTGCTGCAATTATGATTCTGCGTTAAATTTAGAGTTAGAAGACACCGGAATTAATGCAATAATTTTATTTTCAGCAATAATAATTTTAAAAAATTTCTATCAATCATGGCTACTTCACGTGCACTCTGAATAGCATTTTGCGCACGAAGTTTAAAAATAGAAGTAAAGATTATAAAATGCAAATGTGTCAGTTAAATAATAAGATTAATGTAAAAGAAGATGCTGAAATGAATCAAGGTTGCATGAAGAATATAAAAAGTTGTTTTGAAAGTGTTTGAGGTCTTTGATTTTTAATTTTTTACATTTTTCAGGGTGCATCTTTACCGACTGCGGTAACTCATGAGAAAAATTTGTCATTAACCGAATTAATGAAGGTAATCTTAATAATCCTTCACAAAAAAATTATTGATAAAGTTATAACAAATATTTAGAATTTAATAACATTATAATTAACTAAAATTCAATTTTAAATTAAATATTGAATGTAATATGAATATGAAAGTAAATATTATTTAATTTATAATGATATGAAACTTTTAAAGAAATGTATATATAAAATTGATTGCATAACAATAACAACAAAATTATGATTTCTGACAATTTTTTACGCAGATAATTTGGGAAAATAAATAATGAAAAATAGATGTCAACTTCAATAATATAATTTTATTTTATGAATTCTTCGGAACATCTAGGCCTACACAATTCACCTATTCGTTTCGTGCAGATTATAATTCTTCGAAAAAGATATACCTATACAT
>JBAGKK010008986.1:0-12177 GCA_037177015.1 Euceroptres primus | reverse complement strand
TATATATATATGTGTGTGTGTGTGTGTGTATAATTAAAAATTAGCAGTACACATTTTTTTTAGTCAGGCAACAAATCAAGTAATAATTAAATAATGTCCCATATAAAAGCAGAAATTATTCCCATCCAATATTAAAACAGAAATACAAGTAAATATATAAAATATATAAAATATATAAAATAAATAAAATTGATTACTAATCAGTAGTAAAACCTGATTTTAGTCAGGTAACAAATCAAGACACAATTAAAATATTTTATGAGAAAAACTAAAATATCTAATCAGTAGAAAAATCTTTTTATAAGACAATCAGTAGTATAAGCAATTTCCGGAGGACCTCTAAAGTAAGTAATCTAATTGTAAGATAAAAATAATTTACAAAGAATGAGTTCAATTTATTTTACTTGAAATGCAAATAAATATAAAGTGTAAATCAGTAGTATAAACAGTTTCAGCCAGATACTAAGTCAAGTAAAATAAGTAGTTTAGTCCATTTGTGGTAAGACATCGAGTAGTATGAATGGGGTTTTGTCAGACAATTCCCATTCGATATTGAAACAGTAATACAATTAACTATAAAATTAAATGAAAATAAGTAGTATAAAATATTTTTCGTCAGATAACAAATCAAGTAATAATTAAATAACGTCCCTTATAAAAAAGCTGAAATTACTTCCATCGAATATTTAAACAGAAATACAAATATAAAATTAATTTCAAAGCTGCATTAAAAACCGTTTTTAGTCAAGCAACAAGTAAATTAATAATTAAAATATTATAAAAAAAACTACAATATCTATTCAGTAGTCTATCCCAATTTTGAGCAAACAATCAGGACATTAGCTTGCCCACGAAAAATACATTTTAATTTATTTGCTGCTCACTACTCTAAATCAAGTTCCTTTTTTCAAAAACATTACTACATATTTTTCCCTTTTACGTTCCGAAATTTTTTAGAGATACCACAAGACATTTCATTATCTGTGAGTCGTAAAAATTTTTCATCGAAAAAATAAAAAATACGGATAAATTTTTTTTGAAAGCACTTAATTTTGAAAGGTTTAATTAAAAAAAAAATTGAAAAATTTAGAGAACCGTTTTTAAGAAGTTTAAACAAATTTTTAGGGCTTACCCCTGAAAAAATACCTAAAAATAAATAAATTACCACACATTTTTTGACTTTCAAAAAATAAAATTTAGAAGTAGCTGAAGGCGTTTTAAAAATTAAATTGTAGTTAAAAATGACTCAAGTTATTTTTTTCGAAAAAATAAAAAATACGGGGTAATTTTTTTGTAAAAAGGCATAATTTTACTAATAGACCTTTGAAAATGTGTAAAATTAAAAAATTTAAAGAACCATTTTTAAAAAGTTTAAACAAATTTGTAGAGCTTACCCCCTGAAAAAATATCTTTAAAAAATAAATTATTCTGTATTTTTTCTCATTTTGAAAAAAGAAAATTTAGAGGTAGCTAGGGGCGTTTCAAAAATTAAATTGTGGTGAAAAATATCTAAAGTTATTTTTTTTAAGAAAAAAATACGGGGTGATTTGTTTTTAAAAATGTATGATTTTTACTACTAGACCTTAAAAAATATTTAAAATTGCAACATTTAGAGATCCGCTTTCAAAAAATTTTAATAAATTTCTAGGGTTACCCCCTGAAGAAATACATTAAAAAAATAATGACCGTGCATTTTTTCCTGTTTTGAAAAAAGTAAATTGACAGGTAGCTAGAGACATTTCAGAAATAAAATGATGGTTAAAAATTTCTTAAATTATTATTTTCAAAATAAATAAATAACTCGAGGTAATATTTCCTTAAAATATATAATTGTAAGTGATAAGTCCTTCAAAATATTTATAATTTCAATATTTAAAGAATTATTTTTGGTTCATCTATTTTATAATGTCATGCATAAAATAGATGCGCAATATTTCATTGTTTTTTATTTCTTTGCAAGGCATAAATCCATTTATACTACTGAATGTCTGACCGAAAATTGGCTCAACTAATTATTTTACTTTCTTATTCTTTTCTTGACTCGTATGACTAAAAACGGTAAATATTACTGATTTTTTATTAATTTGATATTTATTTGTATTTCTTATTCAATATTGAATAGAAATTGTCTGTCAAAAATCCATTTACACTACTGAATGTCTGACCAAAAATTGGCTAAACTACTTATTTTACTTTCTTATTCTTTTCTTGACTCTTCTGACTAAAAACGGTAAATATTACTGATTTTTTATTAATTTGATATTTATTTGTATTTCTTATTCAATATTGAATAGAAATTGTCTGTCAAAAATCCATTTACACTACTGAATGTCTGACCAAAAATTGGCTAAACTACTTATTTTACTTTCTTATTCTTTTCTTGACTCTTCTGACTATAAACGGTTAATATTACTGATTTTTCATTAATTTGGTATTTATTTGTATTTCTGATTCAATATTGCATGGGAATTGTCTAAGAAAAATATGCTTATGCCTGAATTAGTAGTTTTCTACAAAAGCTTACTGAAGCCTCGACTGACGCAATTGATAAATAATTACTTATTTTGAAATTATTTCATCTCATTATTCTATTTCAAGAAAACTACTAAGGCATCGTCCATATATTACCTAAAGCTAATGTGAGAGAGAAGGAAATATGATTCCCGTGCATCTGAGAGAGACAGGAATATGCGATAAACTTACGTAATATATGGATGACCCCTAATTCAGACATAGAGATAAGAATTCAAGGACTATGACTGAAATTCAAGGACTTTTCCAGGTTTTTCCAGGTAAAGCAATTCAAGAAACTTTCCAGATTTTCAAGTTTTTCTAAGACGCTAGACACTCTGTTAAGTCATTGATGGAAAAATTATAGCATATCTAATCGAAATTTCAAGTAAACAAATCGACATCTCTGGACTTGTCGTTTACAGAAAAGCCTGAAAAGTTGCCTAGGAATTCGATTAAACATCACTAATCGAGATGGAGGGTGCTGCCGAAGTCTCGATGGGTTTGAGTGGTGTGGAATGACTTAAATAGCCGTGATATAAAAGAATCCGGGCTAGAAGATTCCCTCCCCGGAGATCGTGGAGTCAATGGGGAAGAGGAAAGGAGAAGAGCGCCACTTGCTAAGTGCTGCAATTTATTTTATTACTTTGCGTCTCCATTCGACTTATGACCCCTGTCGCGTGGACGGTTTAAGCGCAAACGAACATCGCGCCGAGGGACATAATTCACGCGTCCTCCTGACTCACCGAACCACCAAAATCCTGTGGACTGGTGTTTTGTGAAACTTCGTCGAGTTCCTCCTCTTTTTTCTCGACGTTGTCGCCAAGGTTCCCGTCGGAAAAGTCTGCCTCACGATGTCTCGCTGCGAAACTAGATTTAAGCGGAATTTCACGGAAGGCCGATCGTGTAAACGTTTCCCGGAAGTGAACTGGGAAAATTACTTTTCCTTCGAAAAGAAGCTGGAAATTTTTATTATTCCTAACGAAACAGAGAGATTCTTTAAACTTAAAAATGTGTGTAAAGAATATTCCCGAAAGTATATTCAAAATTTGAATGTGCTGGAAAAATTTCTTCGATAAATGCACTAAAAATTGTATTTCTACTTTTATGACTAGATATTTTTAGATTTAAGTCAAGCGACCTGGAAGGAAGAAAAGAATGTCCAGGAAGTTGACAACGCCAACTTTAAATTTCGAAAAAATGAAAATTGTGCTGAATTGTGCTAGATTTGTGCTCTATTGTACCGTAAAAGGTTTTTTTAAAAAGTAAAAATTTGAGCCCAAAAATAAATAAAAAAACATTTTTTTATGTCAGCCTAATTGGTTTTTTTCGAAAAAACAAATTTTGTGCTGGGTAGCATAGAAGTCACACAAAAATGTGCCGCAAACCAAAATTGGATGTTATGTGCATCATTTAAACAAAACAATATTTAAAACAAAATTGCAAACAAATTTTGTTTGCGACCAAAACCTGTGGAAATCTTTTTGAACATAAGAGCTATAAAAAAATTCATTTTACAGCGAAAAAAAACGACTTTCGATTTATGGTGGCCTACTTGGAATAATTTGACCTTAACTAAAAATTTAAACTCGAATATAAAAAACTGGTAAGCCGAAAATTTCAATCAATGCAGATTTTTACTATGCTAGATCAATATTACAATGCTATATAGGTCGCTTTTTTGTCTCCGTACACTTTTTTTGGTGTGCCTGTGTAATTTATATTTCATTGGTTTTAGAGTTTCCCTTCTTTTTCTTTCCTCTATTTTTATTTTCGTATTTTAGATATTGATTGAGGGTGGTTTGTAAAAATTTGGTCGTAGATCTGATTCTTGAAATTTTCAAGGAAATTTCTTGGATTTTTGGATTTCTTGTTAATTTGATTTTGGGCTTTAATGTTAGAACTTAGATTTTAAATTTTTCCGGATTTAATTTCGTTCTTTGAATAATTTTATAATTATTTTTATTTCAAACGCTTCAAAGCCTGGAGGTATTGAAGATTTTAAAAAGAGCGCGCAATTCTGGAAACATCGCATGAACGTTAGAATTCTCTCATTGGCGGAAGTGTTTCTTTCCATGATTGTATCAATTGTTGCTTTGTCACACCAACCAATTGATCAGTGCTCAGCGGTGTAAATCTTGCCATATTAGTTTTTTTTTGCAGTTTTAGTGAATTATTGTTATTAATCTAATAGTTTTTTATAAAGGTGCTTTGTGAAAAAGCTGATACTAGTAAGTGTTAAACATTTTTTACTAAATTTTGTTTTATATAATACAACAATTTGAAGAGTATATTTTGCGTTTAAAAAAACTGAATTCTTCTATTATAATTACGGATAAGAACTAGCGATCACAAAGGCTTAATCGGAAAAGTTTATTTATGAGGGGCTGTTCTGAAAATACAAAGAAATATGCAAAAAACACTAAAAATAGATTTTCAAACTTTTTATTTCTTTCATAGACTTTTATAGACTTTTATAAATCTATTTATGAGGGGCCGTTCTGAAAATACAAAGAAATATGCAAAAAATCCTTAAAATAGATTTTCAAACTTTTTTTAAAAGTCGTATCTTTGAAAATGATACAAATTAGATTTGTAACTAATAAAAAAGAGCAGAAATAATTTTTTAAAAATTTAGTTAAAAATTCTTTATTGTACATTTTTTAAAACTTTTATTCGGTTTCAACTCATTTAGGGATCTTACCTGTTTTTCTTCTGTTTATGCAGTGTTGTCCTTTTCAACTTCACAGCGATTTTATTCTTATCTCGGTTTAAAAAAATTAAAAACGCGTAACGTAGTTTATGGACGATCTCTTATGAAAACAGGCAAGTAAACCATTTTTTAGTAATAATAAACAAAAGTATTAGCTTAAAATTATGATCTTATCAAAATTTGCAGCAGACAATTCACTAAAATTTTTCTACAAGTTTCTGTTTTCAAAAATTTGGGGTCAAAAAATTACATCAAATTAAAAATCTAGTACAATTCAGCCCAATTTTCATTTTCCGAAATTTGAAGTCGGCGTTGCCAACTTCCTGGACATAAGAAAGGAAGAATTTTTCATAGTTTAGTTGAGAAGCAGTTAAATAAGTCTGGGTCAGACAAGTAAAATTTTGTATTGTTGTGCTTTGTTCCTCGACCCTTTAGATTTCATTGTAACATTCCTTATATATGTCGCCAAAATACGTATCTCAGCCAGCATGGCTCTTAAGACGAGTACTGCAAGCTCTCTTGGCTCAAAAGGATCCTTTTTACGATTGGTCGTAGAAAACGTTCGACGAAGATCGGTTGCGCGTATTGTAAAATGCATTCGACTTGTTGTCGCTTGTACGTGTATGCCAAACAGGAATGAATACGAAAATAGATTGGAACAAAAGGCTGAGTTTAGCACAGCATTCGAATCTTAATGTAACTCGACCCAATGCTCTCCCTGTTAAATTATACGAACTGCGTAAATAAGAAGTAATTTTCTTCAATTAATTCTAAATTGTTTTTTCCCATCAGTTGTAAATTTTTCCTTCCATTTGGTCTAAATTACTTTCTTAAAACAGCGTTGAAAAATTATTTTTTGAATTAAAGAAAGACAATGCTGAATTGATGAAGAAAAACTAAAATAAAAATTACAAAATTAAAAACTGCTGAACGAATGAGAAGAAATCAATAACTCTAGAAAACCATCTTGACTCTGATATTCTTGAACTTTTTCGCATAACTTAAGGACAACTTACAAAGGAATCTGAAGAATTCTCTAGCCATTCTTAAACTGGAATTCCAAGCCCTCACATCTTAGACTTCAAAAAGGGAAAAAAGTGTGATTTATACTTCCGACAGATTCCCTTCATTAAATTAATTCTTGAGTTTCAGTTTTTTATCGGGATAAATCTTTCAGTATCTCATAAGGCAAGTTCCTTAAACTATTAAGTACATAATAGTTTAAGGGCCTATTAAAGCTAAAAGTAACTTGTTTATCTAATGGATAAAGAATATTGGGAAATGCAACAATATGTCACTAAAATTTCAAAAGTTCTTGAGTACTGCTTATAGAAAATTATTGTGAAAACTAATTAATATTACAGTAAAGCTTAATTTTACAATTCATTTAACTATTTCCAGAAAAAAACTATTTATATAATTCATTATCTAGTTGTTTTAAATATTTTAATCTCCTATTATTTCTGGTTCAAAAGTTAGAGATCAGAATTTACTTAATCATGCCTAATTATAAAGTTTCACACATGGACTTCCAACTCAAATCTTTTTGATGAGGAAAAAAAGATCAAATTGTTCAATATCACGAAGTAGAATTAGACATTTTCATTCTCATGCAGAAAATCAGTTTTTTTTATCCGACACATTTGATACTCATAATATCTCCACAAAAATTTTTTCAGTTGAGCTAAAATTAGTGCCAAACATTAAGATATTTTTTTTGTATATTCCAATAAATTCAAATTATAAGTACTGCATTGAATAATTGTTTAACAAAAATGATCTAAAAATTAGTTCAGTTGTTTAGCTTTAGTATTTTTCTAGTAGAAATTTTTTAAACTGCTTCAAATTTACTCCCTTCGTGTCTAAAATATTGTACGAAATTATCTTTGCCGCTCATATTTCAAAAAATATCATTTAATCATTACTTGACTTGTTGTTTGACTAAAAACGGTTCATTCTACTGATTTTTCATTAATTTTATATTTATTTGTATTTCTGTATAAATACTGTCTTGTTGTGATTTCTGTGTTTATATAGGACTTCACTTAATCATTACTTGAAATTTCGTCTGACTAAAAACGGTTTATATTACTGATTTTGCATTAATTTTATATTTATTCGAATTGGATGAGAGTTTCCTGAAAAAAACATAGATTTATACTTCTGAATGACTGACCGAAAATTGATTAAACTACTTATTTTACTTTCTTATCCTTTACTTAACTCCTCTGGCTAAAAACGGCTAATATTACAGATTTTTCATTAATTTGATATTTATTTGTATTTCTTATTCAATGTTGCATAGGAATTGTCTGACAAAAATATACTTATACTCTTGAATTTCTGATCAAAAATTGGCTAAAATACTTATTTTACTTTACCTATTCTTTTATGGATATGTTGCCTGGCTAAAAACGGTTTATACTACTGAGTTTGCATTAATTATATATTCATTTGTATTTCTGTTTCAGTATTGGATGAGAGTTTCCTGACAAAAATCCACTTACACTACTTAATGTCTGACCAAAAATTGGCTAAACTACTTACTTTTACTTAATCTTTACTTGACTCGTCTGACTAAAAACGATGTCTACTTCTAATTTTTTATTAATTTGATATATATTTGTATTTCTTATTCAATATTGCATGGGAATTGTCTAATAAAAATCTGCTTATACCACTGAATGCCAAACCGAAAATTGGCTAAACTACTTACTTTAATTTACTTTTTATTCTTTCATGGACTTGTTGACTGACTGAAAACAGTATATACTATTCATTCATTAGTTTGATATTTATTTGTATTTTGTTTCAATATTGCATAGGAGCAATTTTTATTTTCATGTAGGACTTTAATTAATCATTACTTGAACTTTGTCTGACTAAGAATGACCTATTACTACTGATTGTAATTAATTATATATCTATTTGTATTTTGTTTCAATATTGGATGAAAGTAATTTCTGTTTTTATATAGGACATTATTTAATTATTATTCAACTTGCCTGGCGAAAAGTGATTTACTCTAGTGATTTGTTATTAATTTGATATTCATTTGTATTTCTATATCAGTATTGAATGAATGACTGACCAAAAATGGGCTAAACTACTTTACTCGACTTGTTGCCTGAAAAACAACGGTTTATACTACTGATTTTTCATTATTTGTATATTTATTTGTATATGAATTTCAATATTGCATGGCAATTTTCTGATAAAAATCCATTTATACTACTGAATGACTGACCAAAAATTGGCTAAACTACTTATTTTACTTTTCTTATTCTGTTTAGAAAAAATCGATCTTTTTTCGACCGTTGAAGTTTGCGTAAGTTGATAAATTGCGCAGTAGTATTCGGTCCAAATCACTTTACTAGATATCAAATGTCTACGGTGCACTGAGGTGTGTGCACTTCTTCAGGGCAGACAATTTACGTAACTTACAGTTACATTTTGCTAATAAATATTAAATATATTTTCCACGTTTATAAACCAAAATTGGTATGCTAAATTAATTGAAATGTGAACTTTTATATAGTTAAATTGTTTGCATAAATTAAAGTTATGTAGAATTAAAAGTTTTTTACCTTAACTATGTAGAGATTTTACATTTAATTCGATAATTGTTGGACGCGATGGAGATAAGTTCGATGGAGAGACATTTCATTTGTTTATTAAACAAAATTCCCATGAACTTAGTCACAAGAGTTTTGGTGATTTGAATCTATCTTATGTGACTGAATCTGTAATTTATACTTAAGTTATAATAAAATTTTTAGGTTATAAACTATGTCTGGCATTATTAATTTAAATTGAATTTTTCTTCGGTTATCTTTTTACCTTTTCATGTGTCAATTCCATTGAGCTATATTAAAAAACTTTTCCAGGTATCATTTTTTAATGATTACAATAAACTTTTATGGAAAGATCTTTTTTTCTTGAACCCGTACAATAGAAATAATTTTCACAATTATAAATGAAGCATATAAAATGTTTATTATGCGATTCATGAAATTCTTGAGTTTAGCTAACTGCACTTATCTGTGTAAGCTCAAAAAACTATTTTTTAAAGAAAACTATTTTCAATATTTCCATATTTCCATATTCAGGGAGTCTAGCGTTTCTCCTTAAAAAAATTCCAGGACTTTTTCAGGTTCTTTAAGTAAAAAATAAATTTTTCCCGGTATCATTTTTTAATTATTACTATAAACTTTCCTAGAAAAAATCTTTTTTTTCTTGAACCTATACGACAGAAATAATTTTCACAATTATAAATGAACCATCCTTCATGACATCTGGAGTTTTCAAACAGACTTTTAAAATCTTTTAGAATATTTTTATTTTTCATAAACCACTTGTAGATTCATTAAATCTTTCGAAATCCCAAAAAATTCTTTACATTCTACATTCTTGAGTGTTTCAGAATCTTTCAGAGAGACTTCCTGATTCTTTCAAAAATCTTTCATAATGCTCTAAAATATTCTAGTTCCTTCCAGACATTTTTTAAAAGACTTTCAAAAAGTCTACAGAATTTTAGGAAGATTCTAAAAACAGTCTAGAAGATTATTAGATCTTTCATTATGTATTAGATAGATAAATTATTAGATTATTATTACAGTCTTTTCTGCAGATTTGAGAAAGTTCTAAAGGATTCTGCAGAGTTCTAGAAATTCTAATGCACTTCAGAATAATGTGCTTAAAGTTCTGAACGTGTTCAAATGAATGAAAATTGTTGTTTCGTTTAATTTCAAAACTCAAATTTCTTCTAAAATATTGATTTATTAATATAGAAACTGGTGTACTGATAAAGAAGTGCATGATACTTCTTCTTATTCTGTTAACTGAACGAAATTTGAAGATAAATTTGATTTCAGAAAAAAAAGTTTGTTCCTTTGAACGTTGAAAACTTTAGGTACATTCAGAATATTTTTGAAGAGTCTATAGAAGATTTTGGACAATTTTAGAAGATTCTGGAACATTCTCGTATATTTTGTAGAATATTAAAGAATTTTTGATAATTCCTTAAGATTGTAAAAGATTATTTTATGAGAATCCAGAAAATTTTAAAGGTTTTTGGAAGAATTCAGAAGAATCTAAACGATTGTAGATTTTAAAACAGTCTGGAATATTTTGGAGAATTTTTATAGATTTTAGGTAAGTTTTGAAGATTCGAAAAAATTTGAGAGAATTTCGATAATCTTTTGTAGGTTTTGGAGGATTCTAAAAGATTCTGTAGAAAATTGTAGAAGATTACGGAAGTATTCAGAAAATTTTAGAAGATTCTGGAAGTCTTTTACCTATATGTTGTAGAATATTCAACAATCTTGGGACATTATTTTAAAACATTATTGTAGGAGAATCCAAAAGATTCTAGAACAGTCTAAAATATTTTAAAGACTTTTTAGGGATTTTAAATCAGTTTTAAAGATTCTAGAAGATTTTAAGAGATTTTAGGAGACTTTCATAGATTTTGAAAATTTGGAAATCATAGGGAATTGAAGAAAACATTAAAAGAGTTTTTGAAAGTCACAGGTTTTTATTTCTCATAATTCTTGGAAAATTATTGAGAAATTTGAATATAAAAATGGAAAAAAGTGGGAAAAAGGAATCAAACTTTTAAAAAAAGTGATTTTAGGAGATTTTGAGAATAATAGGGGAATGGGGGAAAAATAAGAATAGGAGATTGACTGCGATCCCTGATTTTGTAATATTATAATTAAATAATTATAATAATTTTTAAATTACAATTATAACTTATTGAGATATAATTATAATTTGTTGAAACAAAAAAAAAATTCCCTGATTCTTTGAAGGTTTTGCCTGACTTTCCCTGACCATTTTTAAATTCCCTGACTTTCAAGAATTCTCTGATGACCTGTAGCAACTAGTGCTACATTCGAGTGAGGCGACACGAGAATCGATCGAGAATTTACTTAATCTCGGTTTGCCATGCAATACTGTAATATCGTATCACCTTATTCAATCGACATTTCTTAACAAAACAATTGATCGTAACGAGATTCCCGAATTTCGTTTTCTTAAAAATTTTTTTTTATACCGGATATTTTACAATAAAAAAAGTCATTTTCAAATTGAACATAAAAATCGAGTTTTAATGTTTTGAGTGTATTTTATAACAAATTTTTCATTATTATAAGAATAATAAAAATACAAATGTCATTAATTTTTCTATAGGAAACTGTGCTTTTATATTGCATATTTATCACTGATATTTTTTAAATAAGAACTGAAATATTATAACTTTATTATTCAACATTTATCTTTAAAACATTTCCGATTTACTTGAAGAACTCTTTTTTTCACAAAATAGTTCCTGGAAAACAAAATTAAACAAGTCTGTATTACGTTATTAGAGTTTTATTTTTTAAATATATCTATTTATTCAAAATACTAAAAAAGGCAATGTTGTACGTGAATAATATTTTTTTTTGTTTTTAATTTTCCCATTACAGTCTTTAACGTTGTAAAAGAATTTTTATCGGAAATATTATATTTTACTAAAAATTTTAAGTTTTTGGAAAAATCAAATAAAAGGGTTCAGAATTTGAAACCATTAGTTAAAAAATTTTATGAAAACTTTTAGTTAAAATTTATTAAAATTGAAGTCTTTAAATTGTTAAAATTTGAAGTCTTCTTTAACCTATAAGCTTTAAATTTTTAAGCCGATAAATTTTGAATCTTAAACTGAAAGAAGGAACTTTACTACGCTTCAAATTTTCGGAATCATCAAATTAACAATTTAAGTACTTGCAAATATCTAAATTAATGCTATAAACTGTAAATTTTAACGTTGAAAACGAATTGTTAACGAAAATGTTATATTTTGCTAAAAATTTCAAGTTTTTGGAAGAACTGAATTAAAACGGTTTAAAATTTGAAACCATTAGTTAACTGTTAAAAATTTTATGAAAACTTTTAAGTTTGGAAGTGTT